>JARFJB010002193.1:0-60000 GCA_036346205.1 Vesta saturnalis | reverse complement strand
AATGAGGCGCTCTCATGTCATGTTGTGTTAATGTTATGTCTTCCTCGTGTGGAGACTGGATCTGACCGCTTCTGAACTCGACTCTTGTACCTACCTCCCTTTCCTCTTCATCTCGTAACGACATTTTAAGTTAATTTAATGCTTTAATTACTAAAGTAACTTCCTACAAGACCGCTAAAATAGCGTATTATTAATACTTCAAAGTCTGCATTCATTTAATAAATGTAAGGATCATTATTTAATTGGGATTAACACATTTTTATAATTATAATATGTTTAAGTTCTATAACATGGCACCCGTTTTTATTTATTTTTCACTGTGATTTCTTGAAAAGATGATGATCCCATTAAAATTTATGGTTTTGTCACAGTCAATTTAACCCGTGTAAATGTAAATGGGAGTAATGGAATAACAGAATACACCAAACAATTTTACTGGTTTACTTGTTAGTATAAATACCTAACGTTCATGTGAAATAACTCGCAAATATTTCAATATATTAGTTTTTAGTTGTGGGAAAGTGGACCAAACATGCACATGAACTTAAGATGGCAAAATATCGTTAAGAGGCAAATTTCTTCACTATATTCCAAATTTTACACTAACTATGTTATTAGAAACAATTATACTAATAAGTAAGTTTGACATGTTCTTTGAGTCTTCTAGCATATTCCATAAAAAGTATTGAATTTTATTACAGCTTAAAATGATGACTAAAATCACGTTGGTATTGTAGTTCCGAGTCGTTTAAAAGTGTTTCCCTATGTCAATTTGTCTGTCCAATACCCTAGATTTAATTTTGTTTTGTACCTCATTTTTCAACATTAATATTTAGGCTGCCTCTCGTTCTACTTTCACTCCCTGGTAAGATAAATCTGAGCAGAGGCGTAGCCTAGCAATTCTTCTCAGTGGGGGAAGTTAATTATTTAATAAGGGATGTCGGTTTAGAGTTACATCTAAATTCAAGATGAAAGAAACAATAATTATACTTACAGCAGTTTCTAAGATTATCTATTGTTTTTAGAAATGAACTTAAACACCAAACTAATACTTACCTATACTTCTACACTTCACAATACAATGAATTTCTCTAGCTGTAAAAAACTATGAGTTTAAGCTCAGGTTAGTAAGTGAAATTATGGAATGTTAATTTTACATTTGTTCATTTGATATTTTGGCTATAGTATTCTTTGCAATATAAGCTTAATCTAAACTAACTACATTACACGTTTCTAAACAATAGCACTGGAACAAGAGAAATAAAAATTGATTCCCTCTAACCCTCGATATCACAGATTTAAAAACCTTTATTTGTTAAAAGTGTTTGTGCAATTCCACGAAAAACCGATGCACGTCATATATTTATATAGCTAGTTCCGACAAATTATTCATGCGACTATTCTCAAAAGGCGAAACAAACTAGCACATTGACACAACTTAAATAAATGACGTGCAACTAAACTTCATGAATGCATCTACAGTGATTTTTATTGCAAAACAGACACATGAGTCCAATATATATATATAATATATATATATATATATATATATATATATATATATATATATATATATATATATATATAATACATACACATATATATATATATATATATATATATATATATATATATATATATATATATATATATATATAAAACACACACACACACACACACACACACATGCGCACAAACACACAAATGCACAATCACACAAGCGCACAAACGCACAAATGCACAACCGCATAAACACATAAACTCACAACGCACAAACGCACAATCGCACAATCGTACAATCGCACTATCGCACAATCGCACAGTCGCACAGACGCACAGTGGCACAGTCTCACAATCGCACAGTGGGACAATCGCACCATCGCACAATCGCAAAATCGCACAATTGCACAATAGCACAATCGCAATAGCGCAAACGCAATTACGAGCAAGCGCGAGCCCCCGCGCACACGCACACACGGACACACGCACACATGCACACATACACACATACACACACGCACACACGCACACACGCACACACGCACACGCACCACGCACGCACAGCACACAGTCACACGCACACGCACACACGCACACACGCACACACGCACACGCACAGCACACGCACAATCGCACATCAGACACGCACAACGCACAACGCATCACATGCAACACGCACACACGCACACACAGCACATACGCACAATCGCACAATACGCACACCGCAATACGCAAACGCACGATACAACGCGCGCACACGCACACACCACACACGCACACGCACAGCAACACACGCACACACGCACACATGACAACGCACACACGCAAGACGTTACCGGCACACGCACACAGGCACACACGCACACGCACAAGCACACCGCAAACACGCACACGCCACACGCCCGCACACGGGCACAATCACTAGCTTATACAAACGATACGACATTGACACACGCACATACGCACACGACACACGCACAAACACACACACACACACACACACACACACACGTAACACACGACGCACACGCACGCACCAGACGGCACGCATACGCACAGCATGTTAGCACAACACACACCGACACACCAAAAACGACGGCTCGCGAACACGCTAACACAAACACACGCATGTACCACGCATCAAAAAAAAAATACGGAAACGAAAGCACGCACACGCCAAGCTAAAAACAAACGACGGCACACCGCACACGCAAAAAAGTACTCGCACACGCACACATAAAAACACGACGTACGTAAGCACACGCAAACACACGCACACACAACGCACGCGCACGGCAGACAGAGCACATGCGATAAGCCACGCATGGCAAACACACACACAACACACACACACGTACACAGCACAAACACACACAAAACGTACAAGCACGCACGCACAAAAACACACCACACACACACACGCACAAACGCACACAGCACACAACGCAACAAAGTAGACATATAAGGCCGATCCTGGACCAGTTCAAGGTCACCCATGTAAATCTTATGATTTATTTCAAGGTCAAGTGAGTTTTCTCGTTATGAGAACGCTCACGTCTCAAGCATGCTTGTGGTGGATTTAAATTTTAGTCACTCGCCCTCTGGTGGTGAAATCAAGCTTTTGGAGCTCTTTCAAGGTCGAACTTTAAGCGGAGATTTAAAATTGTTGGTCAAGGTCAAAGCTAAAAAGTTGCAAGGTTCATAAATCAAAAATAGTTTTGAAGGTCAAAGGTTATTGACTTAGGTGGTGTCATATTTTTAGAAATATAAAAAGGTCAAGGTGAAAAGCTAAAAATAGAAGTTGCAAGGTAATCATAAATCTAAAATAGTTTTCAAGGTCAAAGGTTATTGACCTACGGTGGTGTCATATTCTTAGAAGTATAAAAGGTCAAGGTGAAAAGCTAAAATAGAAATTGCAAGGTAATCATAAATCTAAGAATATAATTTTCAAGGTCAAACTTTTAGCGGAAATATAAATTTTAGCTGATCATCATCATCATTATATTTATAGTCAAGGTCAACAGTAGGTATTTAACAAGTTTAAGCATGTTGTAATATGTAGGACGCATATTTCTTATATAAACTGCAGCGAGCTGTATGTTGAGATCAGTCTGCAACACATAATTGTTAAATATGGAATTAACAGGGTTAAACCAAAGCACCTATTGCAAACCCTTTAAGAATGCGTGCGAGCTCGATATATCGAGAAAGTATAAAGTAACGAATATGGATATAATTAATACTAAGTACGGTGAACGTATAGTGATAGAAACGGTGATTTTAAATGTGTATTACCGGAACGCTTTTATGTGTATTTCAAAAGAAGAAACACGAATTGAAGAATTTAAAACACTCCTAAACACGAAGGATGTGTTTATAAGTAGTTTGGGTGCTGGCAAAACAACAAACATAACATTTTCTTTTAATAGTAGCACCCCACCATATGTAAAATTGAAATACTAGAATTATTTTCTTAAACAGCGTTTAGTCATAGTGAAATTGTGAGCAAGTAAAGTCATGCAAGTAGCAATAAAATCATTTCTGGAACGATCCAAACTCAGAAGTTCACCGTTATATATGGATACATCACATCATTGCAGTAACAATCTGAATAATTTAACATTTTGTTGGTGCTGTCAAAATAGTGATGGTAGTAGTAGTAAAAATGAAGAGAAACACGATGAAGGTTATTCTTCTGCTAAGACTGACTGCGCATCATCATTTCAATATAAGGATGAAGTGTATAAACAAGCAGCTAAGGAATACTTAATCGATTGTATTATTAAAACTATCGAACGATACTCATCATGCAAAACATCTGGAAATTGGATACAGTACACACCTCAACCTTGCACCAGTGGTGCGTATTGGTGGTAATTGTGATCAAAGCAATAATGTAGTGTTGGATATGAAGGAATGGAATGAGCTTCTAAGATGGCATTCATATGTAGAATTACAATTTTTCCGATCTCAAGAAATTGAAAATAAATTGATTGGTCAAATGTAAATGAAGAAGATATAATCTATGATCAACATTATGAATCTCTATCTAGTAATCTTGGTATTTATTACAATTGGGAATTAATTAAAGGATATGACAGAATTTTGAAAACTGTTATGATAGAAAACTACAAGTGCTGTTCTTGTACATTCAACTCACATAGTATAGAAGAACTATTCAATTTAAAGGATATAATAAGCTATAGATTGGAATTTCATGAATCTTACAATCTGGTGTGTTTTTATGAAAAGTTCATACAACAAGTTGTTGACTACCGTCGTTTTCGTGAGAAAGAATTCAGTGGTGGTGATGATGACATTTATAAAGATATTGATGATGTTATAAATGCTAAGTATAATATTAATTCACATAACACTGTATGTTTAATGGAAATTTTGTATTATCGTCCTGCTTATCTAATGTATAGCATTTACTGAATAAAGAAATAACTATGATTTGTTTTTCTCAATTTAGGTATAAATACCCTTCTATCCATCCATGTAAACAATGCTAGTTAAGAAGCGAAAGAGTGTAGGTGGTGGTGGTTTGGTGAATGGTCTAATCAATAAACTTCCGTTTGAATTGCATTTACCTGGTTACCAGTATTGCGGTCCTGGTACAAAGTTGAAAAACGACTCGCACGCGGTGACCTCGGATTAATCAATTAGATGCTCAGTGCAAACTTCATGATATCAGTTACAGAGATTACCGAGATTTAGAAAGTAGACATAAAGCAGATAAAATTTTACAAAAAAGCTTGGGAGCGCTTTAAATCATTAGACGCAACGCTAGGTGAACGAACTGCAGCTTTAGCAGTCAGTACCATCATGAAAGCAAAAGAAAATTGGGAATGGGTGTAAACGTCGATCTAATATGAAGAAGAAATGCAATGGTGGAAATTTATTGCATTTACGAAAGACAATAGCTAAAAAATTAAACCTAACGGAAATTTCACAGACACAATAAAGTCAGCGCTTTCAACGGCAAAACGTGTGGTAAAAATTTAGGAGGAAAGAAAAACATTAAAGTTCCTAGAGTAATTCCCTACCTAAACAAGGAGGGTTTTACCATTTCTTATTCCGTTATTCGCAGGATTATCAGCAATCGGTGCTTTAGCTGGCGGTGCATCAGGAATTGCTAAAGCAGTCAATGATGCTAAAATGCTAAAAATTGCAGGAAGAGACATCGCGCCATAATCGCATGATGGAATCGGTCGCTATAGGCTCCATGAATAAGAAAGGCGGTGCACTTATCTAAAACCAAACAAATCTGGTGGTGGTGCATTATACTTAAAACCGTTTCCAAAAACTGAATAGATTACCCGAAAGACCGTTAACGGATATGATTTAAAGAAATACTCCAAAAACGTACCGTACTTTAGGGATATTTTTATGAGAGATAGCATGCCTAAATTGCCACGGAAAATGAATCTGGAATTATTAACTTAGATAGCCAAAGAGGACCAGGTACCCATTGGGTTTGCTACAAAAGCGTGGTAAAAGGGTATGGTATTACGATAGTTTCGGTAATATTCGACCACCAAACGAAGTGATTAACTACTTTCGGGGTGTAAAATATATTATAATTACAACCAAGATCAAGAGTTTAATACAATTATTTGCGGACACCTATGCCTACAATTTTTATATAAATAATCAGCACAACATCAAATTTTCTCAGTTATGTCAATAACATTCAGTTTAGAAGGTGTTGGTAACACAGCTAGCTACAACTTCTATCCACCGATAGAGCTAGATTTGGGAAGAAATACGTTATTGGATTGGTTGGATTTTACGGCTGCAACAGCATTAGAAACATTTATGCAGGCAACGATAGATTTTATTTTAGAACAAATCCATCTCATTTGCAAGTGATTAATATTCCACACGGTGCATATGAGTTAGATGAAATTAACGATTATCTAAAATCTAAAATACCCACAGAAAAGTTTATCATTAGAGCAAACAACAATACACTTAAATGTGAGATAAACAGTTCATTTGAGATTGATTTTACTAAAGAAAATTGTATTGGGCGCATGCTAGGGTTTGAGTCTAAAATATTAGAACCAAATATTTTACATACATCTGCGTTAGACATCCAAATACTTAAACACACTAATCTACACGTAGAGTGCAACATTATAAAGGGATCTTATCGAAACGGGAAACCTGCTAAAGTATTATATGAGATTGATGTTTCAGTTCCTCCAGGTTATCGTCTAGATAAAACTCCAGCAATACTCAATATTTAGAAGTAAACACTGACATTATTAGTAATATAACAATTAATTTGACTAATCAAAAGGGTGAATTAATAGACTTTGGTGAAAGTGAACCATTCACTGTACGCTTAGAACTAAAAGAACATGGGTCTGAGAATTAATCCAGGACCAATTCCATCTTTCAAAAACTCATATAAAAGACATCATCCCTACAGTAAGTCATTAATTAGTCATCAACCTTCATTGCGGTTAACATCTGCAGAGAAATACTTTTTAACGTCAATTGGTTTAAAAGTTCTCAACCACAATGGCAGAATCGTTAAACGTCTTTCAAAACGTACATTTTGATGATACTATAATTAAATCAGATATTCACACTTATCTTCCATATGGATCTTCTAAATATGGACCTTCCGAAGAAATACGAATCTTAATTCAAAGTCAAGATCTAATTACGGCTACTTATGATAGTTTTCTGTACATAGAAGGTAAACTTGAGCTCAAAAAGAAGATGAAAGAAAAGCATGCAGCTTAACCAACAATTTCCCGAACTTTCTTTTCGAAGAAATTCGTTATGAGTTAGGTGGTCAGAGTGGATGTTTGTAGAAATCCAGGAATAACATCTACGCTTAAAGGATATATTTCTTATACGGCAAGCAAAAGCAAAGCACTAAGTCATTTAGGATGGTCACCAAAGAATGAAGAACCATTACAAGTAGAATTCGATGAGCAAAATGGAGAAAATCTTTTACAGTATGCATACCATTGAACCACATATTTGGAATAATGGAGGATTATCGTCAGGTAATCGTGAATATGCGCCAAGAGTTGGTTTTAATTCGATCTAGAAGCGATACAAACTGTTACTATGGTGAAGTGATGCCGCAATAACCTTAAATAAAATTCAATGGAAAGTACCGCACTTAACACTTAGTGATGCTGCGAAACTTAACTTGTTTCAAGGAATCAATAAAAATTCTATTATTACTGTTCCATTTCGACAATGGAGTTGTATGAATTGCCTGCTTTAAAACAAGCAACCTCAGACATATGGCCAATAAAAACATCAACGCAACTGGAAAAACCACGTTGGATAATTGTTGCATTCCAACAAGGTAAAAGGTATACAAGGTCAGCAAGGGCTGGAAATTTTGATCACATTAACATCAGAAATCTTAAAGTACATCTGAATTCTGAGTATTATCCATATGAAGCAATGCATTTGAACTTCAGTGCCAACCAATATATACCTGCCTATCGCAATTTTTGAAATTTCGTTGTGATTACTATGGTGAAGATGATAAAGATGCATTATTCAACTATTCCGAATTCAAATCATGTCCAATATTTGTAATGGACTGCTCTAAACAAAATGAATCCTTAAAAACTCAACAGTGGACATCAAATTGGAAATGGAATCTCTAACACCTTTCGATAATGGAATCGTTGTATATGGTCTTATTCTCCATGATGCTATTGTACAGTACAGTCCACTCACCGGAGAAGTGAAAAATTATAATTATTATTGTAGTATAGTCTAATATATATAAATAAAGATGTTGTAATTATTCGTTTAGTTTTATTTCATCCATCAAAGATGAAAGTAGTTGCTCAGAAACAAAAACTCTCAATTCAAAATCATGACTTTGATGAAAAGTCTATTACTTCAAAACATGGTGATTTACTTCCTAATAGTATACGTGGTATTATATGCGGCCCTCCAATTGCGGTAAAACAAACGCAATGATCAGTCTGCTTACTGAAAAAATGGTTTGAAATTTAAACATGTATACGTATACTCTAAGTCATTGAATCAAAACAAGTACAAACTTTTACAGGAAATCTTACTTCCAATGAAGGACATAGGTTACTTTACCTTCAGCGACAATCAAGATGTGATTGAGCCTAATTGTGCAAAATCAAACTCTATTTTTATTTTCGATGATATCGCTTGTGAAAAGCAAAATAATATAAGGCATATTTTTCTATGGGTAGGCATAACGATATTGACTGTTTCTATTTGAGTCAAACTTACAGTAAAATTCCAAAGCAATTAATTCGTGATAATGCGAATCTAATTATATTATTTGAGCAAGATGAATTAAACTTAAAACATGCGTATGAGGATCATATAAGTCCCACCATAAGCATGAAATTGTTTCGGGACATGTGTTCAAAGTGCTGGGTAGATCCGTTTGGTTTCATGGTCATAAACAAGGATGCTGAAGTTAATAATGGTCGCTATAGGAAAGGATTTGATGAATATATAATACCTTAAACTGGTTTCAGTAGTAACTGATCTGTTTAGGTATTAACAGCTATCTGTTTAGTGTAAACAGCTACCTGTTCAAGGTGAACCGGTACCTGTTTGTCGCAACAGCTACCTGTTCATGGTAAACGGGTACCTGTTCATTAAATCCGTTTTGGTATATAAGGCGAATATATATATATAATACCTTAAACCGCATTCAGCAGTTTAGTAGTAACTGATCTGTTTAGGTATTAGCAGCTATCTGTTTAGTGTAAACAGCTACCTGTTCAAGGTGAACCGGTACCTGTTTGTCGCAATGGACAACAAGGAGAGGATATTAAAGAAAAAATTATTCAGGCTCGTAAAATAATACGGCAGAAGTATAACAGTATTAAGACTGCTCGCATTGATAATGAAAGAACATTCGAAAGTACTTATAAGCCTTTAATAGAACCTCTAACTGAAATAGTAAATAAAATCGATAAAAAAACACCTAAAAAGGAGGAGGAGGTCATTGATGTTAAACCTAAAAACCACCCGTATTGATATTTCCAAGAAAGCACGCCACTATCCCCACTAGTCCGCTAGCTCAAGTTCAATGGACCCCAGTCTCACTCCATTAGGTGATTCAAGTAAGGGTGCTACTAGTCCACTAGCTCAGCTTCCGTTTTTCAAGAAATCCTCCTCAAGTCTTCCATCTTTCTTGGAAACATCAGTCATGGGGAGATTAATACTGGGAGGAAGAAGAAGAACTGTCTAGTATCGTAGATGATTCCCATAATGAACCCATCTCGAAGAATTTCTCGAGCAGTACAATGAATTGCCGCGTATATATGTTGAACGTATTTTGAAGAATGCTGAAGGTGATATTGATCATACGTATGGAGTCCACTATGATACCAAAACTGATAAATGGACAATTGGTAATACACCCATCACAATTAAAGGAGACGATATAATTATTAAAGGTGTCACGTATAAAGGGACTCCAGGATTATATGATCTGCTTATTATGAATGAACCCGACTTAAGTCTAGTAAAGTCAACAGATAGAAAAATATAGAACTATTTTAGAGGCTACGAATGTAGTAAGGCGAGATTATGACATAAGTGCACAGATTCGAGGAAGCCGCAGCAAAAGTATACACAAATAATCAAACCCTTGCTGTCATCATCACCCACCACAACCAAGGGAGGAGGTGGAGCTATGTTTTAAGGAATTAACAAACAGACCCATTGAATATAAATATTGGAATGATATACATGAACTAATTCGTGATCTGGAAGTATTGTGGGCAGAAAAATTAGCGGGAAACACAGGTGTTGTAAATGACATAATATCAATTGTAGAAGAACTATATGAAGATGGATACATTGAAAACCGAACAACCGCTTTTAAACAATATAAATGAGAATGCATTGATGTCGACATGTCACAACTAAAATGCCCCTTGACAAATTTGGACGTTCATATGTCCAGTATCAATTAAAGAAACTAGCCCTCAGTTTAAACAGATTGATGCTAATCAATTTGATATTGAGAATAAGAGACTCAGCAATGTGGCCAATCCCATAGATCCTCAAGATGTCATCACTAGGCAATATTATGTATCAACAAGGTTCGATTTGGATGGAAATCGTTTGACACAGTTGGTGACCCTGAAGAAGATGGTGATGCTATAAATAAAGGATACCTTGATTTCTGTTTACAAGCAGTTCGGAACACTTTCAAAGGAAACGCCAACGCTTATCTAGCGCTGGAGGAAAACTACATCAACTTAAAGAAATTGTGAATAAATTAGCACCATGTCCAAATTACAACTCGTCAACGAATTGCACAAACCTGCACGAAAAAATTTTAAACGAAGGCGAACAATAATTAGAGGTTTTGATGATCTTTGGCAAGCAGATTTAGCTGAATTTAACACATATGCCAAACAAAATAAGGGTTATAAGTATATATTAGTGGTCATCGACTGTTTTTCGAAATACTTATGGACTAAAGGATTAAAAACGAAAACAGGTCAAGAAGTTACCAAGGCCATGCAAACAATCTTTGAAAAAGGTCGGAAACCTACCAATTTGCAGACAGATGCAGGAAAAGAATTCTACAATGCGCATTTTACTAAACTAATGCATCGTTATGGAGTCAATCATTACTCTACCTATAGCACAAAGAAGGCTGCAATTGCTGAACGTGTTATCAGAACCATTAAAGGTGCTCTATATAAGTCATTCAGCCTGCAAGGTAAATATAAATGGATTGATACAATTGATACCATAACGATGGATTATAACAATCGTAAGCATAGAACTATTAGAATGAAGCCCAAAGATGTTGGTAATCATACAAAGCTAGAGGCTTACACTAACATAAAAATATTCGATAGGAATCGATATTCTGTGGGTGACATAGTACGAATCAGTAAATTTAAAAATATTTTCGCCAAAGGATACACACCCAATTGGTCTAGTGAACTATTTAAGATTGTGAAAGTTTGCATTACTAACCCCACTACGTACATGCTGGAAGACATGAAGGAAATCCTGTACTGGGAGGGTTTTATGAACATGAATTACAAAAACAAAGTATCCTGATGTATATCTAGTAGAAAAGTGCTTCGCTCCAAGAATAATAAGTTATTCGTAAAATGGTGGGGATTGGATGAAAGATCATGGATCAATAAGGATGATATTGTTTTATAACATTTAACCTGTACTTTGTGAAACAAATTACTTATATTAGTTATATATATAGTTTGTAGAAAAGGATGTAGCTCTTAGATGAAATAAAACACACAAAAATAATAGTATTTTATTTTTAAATATTACATTTATTTTTAAAATTTCATTATCTTATAAAGTGAACCTAAAGTACTTATATAATCACTTAAATTACTGGATGGCCATATACCCGAATCTGGCCACACCTCCATCCCAAACAGGAATTTGAATTTGTTTCACCTTTATTGATGTTGTCTAGTATCCAGTAATAAATTTTGTGGTGCTCATCGTTTTCCCACGGTTGAAACTTATAGTTGATATTTTGTTCTAATAATATTTCAATCAAAATATCGAGGCACTTGTAGTTAGCATAATATGTCGATTTCTCAATACATTCAGTTATAATAAATACAGTGTCCTTGTAAGCAATATTTTCTAACGTAGATTTAACATTTGTTGAATCATGAACCCTTAATAAATCATATAGATACATTTTAAGCGGTATGTCACCAAGTACACTCATATCGTCTAAGATCCCATCTACTTTATCAAAAGTTAATGAATTGTAGCCTTTATCGGTACACAATTTCATAAAACTTTTAATGGTATCGTCTAATTTAATTTTTTATCAAATAATGTCCTAATAATAATTTCATTTGCACACTTTGAGTTTATAGCACACCAGTAAAACACTCATCAGGAATAACAATATTTTGTAATATATTCAGTATAAATGTATAGTTTTCAGGAGAGGTCAAAGAACGCTTCAGGTACTTTTGTATATTTGATCACTACTGCACTGCAGCTCTTCCTGCAAGTTGACTTGAAGACTGCTCATTGTTTACTGAAAGTTATACCCCATGGTCTAGTATCAGTGAAATCAAAATTTACTAAGCGTTTATCGTCATAAGGATTGAGTATGACTTTATTTTGTTTAATGGTAAACACATCATGTTTCTTTGACCTTATGAGATGTTGATAGCGCCTTATTACGCTACCATCAAACAAAACCTGTTTATAATCATTAATCGTGATCTGCCTCACGCTTGCTTGCGTAGAACCCTTTGATTTTTTACAACCTTTTCATCAACCGTGTAAGCATACATTTTGCACGAAGTCCTACAAATTCAACCATAATTTCGCCATGGTTTTCATCTTTCATTAAGCCGGGGACCTTTTTGTTTACTAATGGGAGTCCAAAGATGTTGTCGGACTATAATCAGATGTATCGAATTTATCAATGTCCTCTTTAATACATTGATAGATATCGGGAACCGAAAAGGCGTATATGAGACTATCCGTATCCGTGTACAAGAGCTTAGCATTATTATGGAACTTGGGTAGCGTGTAGCCGTAATGAAAATTATATAAAAAGTTTTTGAAACGTCTAAAACACTGAATCCTGCATATATAGGTTTATTGAAATATACTTCAAGCTTATTCATTTGAATGATAAGCATATCATTGTCAAATATTGTACAACTATGAAAATTTGGTTTTGATATGTAAGCACGAGCACCATAGCGACCCTCCCATTTCGTTACTAGCCGTATGTCCTTATGTTTACGTACATTTTCCATCAGCTTCCCAAAACACTATTAATCATTAATTTATAGAAATTTTTATCGAATTCATTTTGAGATTGCTGACGCATGGCTGTATTTAAATCTATATATTTTTTTAACCACGGAGACTGTTTAAAACGTAATATACGGTGTACTTTTACCAACTTCAATCCATATTTTAAATATACTTTTAAATTTCTGTAATGAATTACATAATTACGTTTTGGATACAA
Source organism: Vesta saturnalis (assembly GCA_036346205.1). Taxonomy (NCBI): domain Eukaryota; kingdom Metazoa; phylum Arthropoda; class Insecta; order Coleoptera; family Lampyridae; genus Vesta; species Vesta saturnalis. The sequence continues at coordinate 46,502 of JARFJB010002193.1, read as the reverse complement.
GGTAAGCAGTAATTTTTTCATTTTGGAATCAGACGCGGGTGGAACCATATGTTCGGGTGCTAGCGGTAGATCACTGTGACTCTCATGTAATTCTATAGGATAGTCTAAATCACACTCGACTATATACCCAATTTCCGAATCATCAGGATGGTTTATTAAATCTAAACTTTCAAAATTAGCTTCATCAACAAAAGAAAAATCGCCAAATGGTAGAAATTCTGACATGGTGGCTCCATATAAATTATTCACGTCGTAGTACATTAAATACACACTTTCAGAGGTAGGATCAAATTTTTCCTCCATGTACTTATTGTTAGCTTTAGCATACCGATTTGAACATTGAGCTACACCACCTCTAATCCCTCTTTCAATAAACATTAACATATCAATGTCTGTAAATAATTCTAACTTTACTTGTGTAATTTTAAGCATAGCATCGAATGCTAAACCGGGAGCTGTATAATAGTGCAGAGGATCAAGCTCGTAAGTACTTATACAAGTTTGCCGAAAGTTCTCGAAAATATCCGCTAAAAGTAGAACGTCTGTTTTAGATACAAATCCGAGTATTCCCTAACGATTTAATACTAAATTTGTTCCAAACGTTAACCGCATGCTCAAAACTCTCATCACTGATTCCCTCATTATTAAGATGACTGAAAAATGCTTCTTTAGGAGGAGCGTGGTCTCGTTTAATTTCTCCCAGTATCAATATACTCATAAGGAAACACACCTTTGCGAACTAGTAAAGAAAATTCTTCTTCATTGTTACATTTAGCTCGGTAATAACTTTTACTATTTTCCAAATAGTTTGATAACTTTTCAATACTACTACTCATAAATCTGAAAGAGTCAATAAATCTAAACTTAATTTTACTACCTTCTATTACTTTTGTGAAAGAGATATATCTTTCTTTGTTTATGGGTAGGAGTGAAATCGTACCGGGAATAGTAGCCAATTCTCTAATGACGAAATGGCTATCATAACCTGACAAATTATGAAACACAACCGGTAAGATGTGAGAGTCTTTATAGTTTAGGTTACAATTCTGATGTGATGCTCCTCGAAATGCTCCAGTGAAATGGTTATGGTCTCTGACCTTTATATCATTATCTGTAAATGGTTTTTCGCAAATGTGACAAATCGTAGTGCTTTCAAAGTGTTCAACCTGATTGGGAGTTAAAGTACCCATAGGAATTATTTTATTAATGATTTCGGTGCTCCAATGTGCAATACTTTGAAGCTCTTTAACAAACCATTGAATGCAATCATTTCCTCTATAAAGCCTAAATCGAGATAAAGAATCATTGTATGAACACTTTAAGTAGTAAGCAATGCTAAAGGGTATATGTTTGGAATGAAATAGAGTATTACCCCAAGTGATGTTAAATTTGTACACTTTTCTAAAATACTTTCTAAATCCGCATAAATTACAAACGGTGCCTTTTCCTGAAATGCGAAATTTTTGAACTGCAGAACATCTCCGCTTCGGTAGGCATCCTGACTGAACATTGATTAAGTTGATGGCAGAGAGTGACATGTTTTTGTAGAAGGTGATCTGAAGAAAAGTGATTCAAGCATTGATAACAAATAAACTTCTTGTGCCCTACTCGATAGTTGTTTAGAAAAAGAGCTGACATATTTTTAATCCACGCGAAATGATAAACAGTATAATTTTTGTATTAATAGCATCAGCAGTAGAACCCGCAGAATGATAATTAGGCAAAGTACTAAAAGATTTATAGGTTCCTGACACTATTTTCTTGATTTACACTAATACTAGCGGTAATACACCTTTCCCTGAATACAAAACAAATTAATGGAGAGGTTGTTTAATTTTCAAATTTTTTACATCATCTATTTTAATGGGAAAGGAAATTGAACCATAATTCAAAACATCTCTAAAATGAGGATAACTGTAAACTCTATCTGAATGAAGTTGCACTGGGTATAATGCCGAAACAAGCCCACAGGAAGCAGTACTCGTCATCGTTCTTAACATTCACTACCGCATGCTTTACTGCTATGAAGTAAGGAACTTTAACGTAAGTCGAAAGGCCACCTCTAAATGGAGTATAGCTATTAATATTCACCTTTAAATGTAAAACTTCATGTAATGCCCAACCAGAATCCCTTTCGGAAAACTCCTCTAATTTTTTTGTAATTTGTAATAAACGTTATTGTTATACCACTCACGCAAATTGGTGGTAATATCGATGACATAATTTTTATGGCAAATGTCTTCAACTCAATAACATGATTTTGAGGTTGCATGAAATTGCAGACTAAAATGACATTGACCTTTAGCATCGTTTGTCTTAGCATTACTTTAACCTTTCGCGCAAAACTATTGTATGCATTTTGTAAAAAATAAGAGGGTCCTTGATGTTTGCTATATTGACTATAATTCCAGTAAGTAACCTACCATTGAAACATGAATCTAGAGAGTACCAACTTAATTTGCGTGTACGCTTTTAGTAACATTTCCACTACCTGTTTTCTCTGAAGCGCTCTTTAACTGTTTAACTCTTATAAGATAACACTTTAGCAATGATAAATTACTTTCGAGTTTAAGCAAATTTTCGCATGTCTCTAAATAAATTTTATTTTGAATTATATCTCGCAATAGCTTAATATTAGTGTTAATTATACGGATGTGCTTTACAAATTCATTTTGGTTTTCAACAATGGAATAATATTTTTGTTAAATTAACAATATCACTACTGTTGGGTATACCGTTACTCATAGTTACCTTCAAAACTGTATCCAACACTGCAAGAAAATATGAAGCACACGATTATATAGTAATGGAAACAAATATTATATTTATTTGATATGTAAAATTAAAATTTAAGTAACTATAGAAGTACTTTAGGTATACAATTGCAATTCTAGTCGAGTGCAATATACTGACTGGTACAAAACTGCTCTTATCTCCTTATATAGTAATATAAACCCAGCATTCAAGGTCAAAACTGCTTATAACTTGTTGCAAGAGCTTCAGTGTGCATAGATTGCATTTTGTAGCGTTTACTGGGAACATATATTAACCTTGACATCAATACTGTTCTCATGACTCATGCTGCATCACCTTTGCTTGCTCAGGTCATTGTACTAACCACTTCCACTTGTTATCAATTTTGTTAACGTTAACAGATCTATGTGTATATAACGTTAAAGTTTTAATTGAATACTCATTAATTATTCACCATTAGTAATGGCTTCATCCAGTAAACGATCTAAACTTTCACTAAAAGACAGGCAAAACCTTGTATTTTACATGATGTTTTGGCCATCAAATAACACGCACAACTAGCACCCTTCAAAGAGACCATCCCATCATAAATAACATGACGCAACCAGCACCCTTCGAAATCCCCATCATCTCCATCAGGGATAGTGATGTAGAGGATGAATTTTCAATATTTGAGAGGTATGTACAATTTTAATTAATTAATATTATTTCCTTTCATTAATTCATGAGAATTTTAGTACAAATAAAATTATTCATTTTTCAGCATAACACCAGCAACCACGTTTACAACCACCACCGTTGAAACCTGCAATATGGAGGAAAAATTTGATTTATAGAAGGCACTCACAGCAGGATTATGAGCAGATCCACGACCCTTCGCCTTTAGGAAACAAGTATTCGGTGGTTGCGAAAGCCAATGACTATTTGAATAGTGAGGTTAGCGAGCGGAAAACTGGATAAAGAACTGAGGCTAATCAATATTTAGAGTGTGCAAAATATACTAAAGACTGAAAATATATTGCTTACGTTAAGGATGGATGTGTGATGTTTTTGTGGAATTTATTGTATCTTTTCATTATACAAAATAAATGTAAATTGTTTTTATATTTTTATTATTTTCATGAATTATTCCATTATCCAAAAAATTTTACTACAGCTAAAATTATGATAGTAAGTTGCGCTAGAAAAGTGAAATTAAAACATCTGAAGTCTGACTTATTTTGCATTTTTGCATCAAAGTAAAATCCTTTTGCTTTTAATTGCGTTAAAAAATTTTAAATTAAGGAAATAATTTTGGATAATGTGAATACAAAATGTTTTTCAATTAATTTTAAATAAAAAATAACTTAAAAATAACTAAAATTATTAAAATATCATATAAAGCATATTAAAAGGGGAAATATAATAAGTTAAAAAAAGCTTGTTAAATAAAATTAAAAAGTTCTCAAATGTTCTGCTTTCAGCATTATTTTAAACAAATGAACTTTTCATATATTTTTACAAATCCTGTTTAAAAGTTGTAATGTAAATTGATTAGAAATAGAATGTTAAATGCTTTCACAAAAACTGCGTTCATTATCCTACAATGATTAAACGCTGCCCAAAATTAAATCATGTTTTAAGTGTTGTTTTAAAATTGAATTTGGTAAAAAACATTTAAAATTTGGATAAATGGCATGCATATGTTTCTTCTGAGCTTACGTAAGTACAAAAGGTGTGTTTTAAGTGCTTTTGTTGTTTCAAAATGGAATTAAAAGTGTAATTTTTCATATTTTGAAAATTATTACATCAAATGATAATTACCACTTTAAACACAACTGCGTTGAAAAAATTTTTTTTCTGGAATTAACGAAAATTTAAATTTTAAGAGCGCATTTTCTAGGACTTTACTTTCCCCATCCCTCCCGCCCGGAGGACGTCCTCGGACTCGTTTTTTATCTCTTTCCATAGATATGTACATCTTTTTCTTACATCACACACTTTCAAACATACATCACTTTGTAGTTCAAGTACATGTCTATCGTTTACAAACAATAATTGCAATTATATTCCATTTGTACAGTACTTGAATATCATTTACAAAATTTATAATACTACATGGATGCATTTTGCAATTGCATGCTTTTTATTTCCATACAATCCATTTAAGTTGAATTTAAATGTATATATATGTAAGATGTCTAAAGATTCATTGTGAGGTTATTATTACTTTATTTCTTGTAAAATCGTTAAAATCTATTTTAGAAAAACCGTATTACAAATAGTTTACAAATTAGTTACACTATTATTTTATTTTATCATATTTTATTGGGATTTATTTAAAATTTAATAGTAAAAGAGGACCTTCAATTTTTTCCTAATTTTTTAGTTCTATCTTTGGGTTTACTTAATATATATACAAATTCAGAATTTTTGGGTAAAGGATTATCGAGTTGTGATTTATTAAGCAATTTCAAGTACTTTCATTGAAATAATTGTTAAATTTTTTTATCAATTTTTTTTTTGTGTTTTCAAATTTTGGAAACTGCTATAATTGGCGCTTTACTTATTGGGATATTAAAATTCAGAATTTTTGGGTAAAGGTTATCGAGTTGGATTTAACAATTTCAGTAGTACTTTAATTCAAATAATTGTTTATACATTTTTTTTATCACATTTTTTTGTGTTTTAAATTTTGAAACTGCTATAATTGGCGCCTTATTATTGGGTATATAACGAAAATTCAGAATTTTTGGGTAAAGGATTATCGAGTTGTGATTTATTAAATTAACAACGTTCAATTAATCAAAACTACAAACTTTATCATTAATCATTGAAAATTTTTTTCAATTTTTTAGTTTTGAGAATTTTGACTGCTATTTGCGCTCTTATTGTTTAGTATACATGAAAAATTGGAATTTTTGGGTAAAGGATTATGATTTATAAAAATAAATATATAAGCTTTATTGTCATTTCTTCCTACATAATTTGTATAATTTAAGTCATGATAAAAACTCGTTTAAATATATATCTTATAATTTTAAAAAAACAAAATTTCACTTTTTCTTTCTTTTGCCTACACACAAATTTTTTTTCAAATGAAGTGCCTTTTCCTTATGCAATATAACATTAATTATTATTTACTAAAGCATTTTCATGGCACATTCCTGAAGTTGCATCATTTTCTTTTTTTACTCATGCTCTAAACCCTCAATTTTTTATTTTTGATTAACACCTCGAGCCTTTTTTTCTCATCAATACTTAAAATTCTTTTTTTCTTTCTTTATCAATCTTATTACTTTCACCATTTCTAGCAATGAAAGTTTACTGAATCATGCAATCACGGGAATTTTATTATAAACATGCATCCTTTCAAAACTGCTAACCTCCTCAAAAACTTTCAGATTTCTAAGAATGATTACCTTGCAATTTATTTTAGCTTTTCACCTTGACCTTTATATTTCTAAGAAACCACCGTAAGTCAATAACCTTTGACCTTCAAAACTATTTTTGATTTATGATTACCTTGCAACTTTTAGCTTTGACCTTGACCAACTACATTTAAATCTCCGCTTAAAGTTCGACCTTGAAAGAGCTCCAAAGCTTCGATTTCACCACCAGAGGGCGAGTGACTAAAATTTAAATACCACAAGCATGCTTGAGACGTGGAGCGCGTTCTGGCATAACGAGAACTCACTTGACCTTGAAATAAATCATAAGATTTACATGGGTGACCTTGAACTGGTCCAGGATCGGCCTATATGTCTACTCACACACGCAACATGCACACACGCACAACGCACACTGCACGACAACGCATGTACGCACAACACAAGCACTCACGCACACACTCAGACAAAAATAGGAACATACGACACGCTACACGCACAACGCTACACGCAAACGAACACATGCGCATACGCACACGCACATGTACGCATACGCACATCGCACAACACCACAAGCACAAGCAAAAAAGTATTATACGCAACACACAGCATATATAGATAATGCGCTACACATACACAACACACACATACATACGTACACGCTACAAAACAAATACACACAACAACATACTGTACGCACCACGCAATACAATAAGATCACAGCACAGAAACGCACAATGAAACAGATAGCATACGCACACGCTACACGCACATACGCACACGACAATACAACGCAATGTAACAAACGACTCACGCAATACATAACGTACACGCATGCGAACACGCGCACGCACGCAAGACACACGAAAGCACACACGAACGGACGCAGCACACGCAATGTACGCGCACACAAACAAACGCACACGCACACGCACGCAACACGCACTCGCACACGCACATGCACACGCACACGTACACGTACACGAACGCAACGCACACGCGCACGAGCACGCAACGTACACGCACATGCAAACGCACACGCACAGGCATAGTACACGCAGACGCAGACGTACACGCATACGCATACGCACAACAGACATACAGCACGCAACGCACACGCAAAACGATACCGCACACGCACAGCACACGCAGCACACGAACGCAAGCATCAACACGCACACAGCACACGCACACACGCACGCGCACACACGCACGCGCACTACAATAGATTTAGAATTGTAGTAGTTTTCGATAAATTTCATTTTTATCTTCATTTTCATTTTAATGTGTGCTGTGTATGAAAATTTGTAGATTTTCTTCTTATATTTCATTTGCTGCTTTCGTCACTTCATTTACTTTAAAGAACTTAAACAATTTATCATTCTTTCATATTTTACTTTAAAAAGCTATCCTTATGATGCCATGCCAAACGCTGCTAAAGTTGCTTTGCCATTAGAAAACGTACTCTTTGATGATCGATCATTTTATTTTTAGATATCAACATAATTTTCATAATTATCGTTCTTACACTATGCATTTCTATTACTTCATATGAATTAAAAACTCTAATATTTTCATATTCTCTTCAATTTTGTGTTTTTCTTGTTCTTCTGGTACCAGTTGATTCATAACTTCTATATTTCCATATTTTCTGCAGCTTGTAATTCAATTTGTTCGTCTTGTGCTTGTCTTCTTACTCAGTTTGTTACCACATTAAATTTTCGCTAATTCTTCTAATATGTTTCGTATGTTATGAATTCAATACGAATATTAGTACTCAATTTTGTTTTTCTGTTCTCTGTACCACTATGATTCATAACTTCATTTTAATTTTTCTGCAGCTTGTAATTCAATTTCTTGTTCTTTGCTTGCTTCTTACTCCAGCTCTTGTTACACAATTAAAATTGTAATATCTTCTAATTGTTTACGATTTTTGCAATGCAATAAGTAATTTTATTTCAGATTCACCTGTCAACTATAATCCGCAGAACATTTTAATTTCTGTTGAGTCTACTGTTGCATTATGATCTGAATAAGCAAGTGTTAACACAATGATTAAAAAAATGTAAATTTAGTTATAGTAAATTGTTGAATTGCAAATGAATTCATAAACGTTCCACCGGCCAGGAACGTTTTGTTCTGCCGATGTTAATGACACTGTATTCGACGCAATGTATCCACAATTCTGGATTTATGAGTCGCACTTTTGCACACGCAACACACGCACACGGCCATCACGAACGCGCACACGCACGCACACGCTACGCGACACGCACGAACGCACACGCACACGACACGACACGTACACGCACACGCACCGCACACACACGCACACGCACACGCCACGACACGTACGTACACGCACACGCACATCACGCAGTAAGCGCACGCGACGACACACCACATGCACAACACAACACACACACACACACACACACACACAAACAACACACAACACACACACACACAGACGCACAACGCACAATGCACACGACACACGCACAAGCACACACGCACACAAGCACACCACACACAGATGTACACACACACACAACGCATACGAACAAAAAACAGATACATTGCGATACGAAACGCTACACGCACACAACGCACACACGAACACACGCGCATACGCACATGTACGCGCATACGCATCATGCACAGCACACGCACAAGCACAAGACCACGTACACGCACGCACACGCACATACGCAGATAAGCGCACGCACGACACACACACAAACGTACACACGCACAAACACACACACACACACACACACACACGTCACGCACGCACACGCACACCACACGCACACACTACACACGCACACACGCACAACGCACACACGCACACACGTACACACGCACACACGCACACACGAACGACACACGCACACACGCAACGCATGTACGCACACACACGCACACGCACACTCACAACACATACGTGATGAACACGCGCACGCACGGACACGCACACGCGCACGAGCACGCACACGTACATGCACACGCACATGCAAACGCACACGCACAGGCATACGTACACGCAGACGCAGACGTACACGCACACGCATACGCACACGCACACGCAGACGTACATGCACACGCACACGCACACGCACACGCACACGCACACGCACGCACATGCACACGCACACGCACACGCACACTCACACGTACACGCACACAGACACACACACACACGCACGCGCACACACACGCACGCGCACCCACACGATAGATTTAGAATTGTAGTAGTTTTCGATAAATTTCATTTTTTATCTTCATTTTCTATTTTAATGTGTGCTGGGTGTATGAAAATTTGTAGATTTTCTTCTTATATTTCATTTGCTGCTTTCGTCACTTCATTTACTTTAAAGAACTTAAACAATTTATCATTCTTTCATATTTTTACTTTAAAGAAGCTATCCTTATGATGCCATGCCAAACCGCTGCTAAAGTTGCTTTGCCATTAGAAAACGTACTCTTTGATGATCGATCATTTTATTTTTAGATATCAACATAATTTTCATAATTATCAGTTCTTACACTATGCATTTCTATTACTTCATATGAATTAAAAACTTCTAATATTTTCATATTCTCTTCAATTTTGTTTTTTTCTTGTTCTTCTGGTACCAGTTGATTCATAACTTCTATATTTCCATTATTTTCTGCAGCTTGTAATTCAATTTCTTGTTCGTCTTGTGCTTGTCTTCTTACTCCAGCTCTTGTTACCACATTAAATTTTCGGCTAATTCTTCTAATTGTTTCGATGTTATTTCCAATCGGGATAAGGTACATTTTTATTTCCAGGGATGTACACCACTGTATAACTATAATCCGCTAAAGCCATTTTAATTTTGTTGAGTCTACTGTTTTCGTCTTTTGCTGATCTTGAATAAGCATATTGTAGAGCACAATGATAAAAAAAAATGTAAAAATGTTTATTGTATATACGATGAAATTGTTGAATTGCAAAATGAATTGCTATTAATTCACGTTCCACCGCAGGACGTTTTTGTTCTGCCGATGTTAATGATCTACTTGCATATTCGACAGGCAAGTGTATTCCACCATATTCTTGATTTAGTGATGTCCCAATTGATTTTGCACTGACGTCAGCATAAATGACAAGATCACGATCAATATCAGGATATTTTAAAATATGTTCACTCAACAGAATATCTTTGAGCTGTTGAAATAATTTGTCACACTTTTCACCCCAATAAAATTTTGCATTCTGCTTCAACATTTTACGCAATGGGTCAATGATCTCATTATAATTTAAGATAAATTTTCTAAAATAATTACACAATGCTATGAAACGTACTACTTGTTTTCAGTGTTGTGGTTTTGGATAATTTCTTATTACCAGATGTTTGTCTTTATCCGGTCTAATTCCATCTTCACAAGGTATGTTTTTTGGGTTTAACTTTACAGTGAACTTCCTTTGCTTTTCAAGAACTTGATCCAAATTCTTTAAAGCATCGTTTACATTTTTTCCGATGCAAACAATACCGTCAAAATAAAAATATGAATGATGTACTCCACTTAAAACTATGTTGAGGATTCGTTGAAAATTTGCTTGACTGTTTGCTGGGCCAAGACGACTGCGACAAAACTGAGATTGCCCTTTTCCTATCAAAAAACTTGTGATTTCCCGATTCTTTTTCTAGTTCCACTTGATGATAACCATTAGCACAGTCAGGAACAGAAAAATATTTACATTTTCCAAGATTACTGAGTACTTCTGCTATTTTCGGAATTGGAAATTTTTCAGTGATGATGTTTTTATTAATATTTCTGAAGTCTACGCAGATTCTCCACGTTTGTTTTCCGTCAGTAGATTTTTTTGGCACTAAAAGTAATAGCGAATTATATGTACTGAAAGATTCTTCTATTACACCATTTTTAATTAGTTCGTTTACTTGTTGATCCATTTCACTTCCTAAATTATATGGAATGTTGTAAGTTTTAGTGTGTACAGGCTCATTGCTTTTCATACGTATCTTATGTTTGTAAAAATTATTGCGTACCAATTGATCACCTTCCAGATGAAAAACGTCTGCATACTCCGCACATTAATTTTTTAACTGTTCTATCACATAATCAGGCGTCTCACTTAAATTTAATTCACTAAATAACTTATTTACCCGATTTCACTTAGATGTTGCCTGTGTATTATAAATAAAATAGTTTTCTAAATTATCTAATATGATATTATTGATATCGATATTAACACTTTCCGTATTTACATTAAGTATTTGAACGCATAGAGAACTAGAAAAAATAATACTTGAACCAATAAATACTACCGGATCCAGTTCTTGTTTTTTAATTACTTTATCCGATTTATCGTTCCAAAACAATGAATTAATTCTTTTCAAAACTTCGCATCTTGGAGGTATGATAATTTTTGACTTAGAAAATTTTTCATACATTGAAATTGCCATTGAATTTTCGCCCATTTTTAACTTCCATTCTTTATAATCAATAGTATGTGCAAATTTCTTTAAGAAATCTCTAGCAAGAATTCCATTACTTGCCAGAGGAAATGTTGAGCTCACTATGTGAAATTTGTGATAAATTTCGATTTCATTATCAAATATTACATTTGTATATGTTGTTCCAATGGATTGTATTTATTGTTCCCAAAATTTACAATTTGTTCTGGATTCACATATGTTCGTTTAATCAATGAAATGTCTGCTCCTGAATCCACTATGAATGTTAACTCCTTATCATTAGTCATCTGTGTTTTTAAAATTTTAAAATCACTTAATCCTAAGTCCAAGTTGCAACATCTTACTTCTCGCCTCCCAGCGGTCCAGTTAGGTAGATTTCCGCTGGCTGTGGATCTTGAGTATGTTGATCCTGCATGTTGTAAACATTATACCGCCTAGAATTTTGATTTATTCGTCGCTGATTATAGCATCCTTGATTCCACCTTCCACGTTGATGTTGATAATGATTTGATCCAAAAGAGTTGTTATTATTATAGTTATTGTTGTGATAACTGCTATCGTTGTCATGTTACTTGGTGTTTCTGAAGCCACTAAAATTTCCACGATTGTAACCATTTGAGTAGTTTCGACCTCAAAAACTGTCTTGATTAGAATAATTTCTTCTGGTCGACATGCTGAAAACATTATTTGTCGATTTTTCAGTAGACAACTTACGGATTTGTTTAACAAGTAAATTCGATTAATTCAAGAAAGGTTCATGCTCTTTCGTCTGATACATTTTCTTTGACTGTGTTAACAGTAGTGTTTAGAGTAAGTTTTTCGGCTAAATTATCAGATGCTCCTTCATCTACATAACACCTCTTCAGTTTCACAGTAAGATTTTCTATTTCCATTGCATATTTGACACCTTATAATGCTGTTTACATTTTTGCAGAGCATTTGTTATCAATTCAATCGTATCTCTTCGTATCCCTTTCTTGAATTTCCCTATAATGTATTAATGTCATCTGCAGTACCTATTAAATTACTAGCGCAACCTGAAAGTCTATCTTCATGACCTTCAATATTTAATTTTAAAAGTTTAAGACCATTCAGAAATGAATATAATTCTGAGTTTCCACCGCTAAAATTGTTTGGTAAAATATTATTAACAGTGTCAAAAAATTCTTTTCCTTGCAGACGCATTGTTGCTGGTATTTTCGTTGCGACACTAGCTTGTAGTTCCTTGTCTAGTTCTTCAACTTCTTCTCCTGTGATATCCATCCACTGTTTAATAGCTTTACCAACATTTGTATCGTTCAAATAACCTTCTTTATTAAGTTAATCATTTCTCATTTGGAATTAAATCTTCTATGTCTAAATTTATCTCATCTGTAATCTTATTTAGGTTATTAATAACCAAAGACATGTATTAATAGAAAAAAAAAATAACACAGTTGTCGTCCAAATTGTAAATAATCGTGTAGACGCACAATAAAAGGAAGCCAATGACTCACCTTAATCTTTACAATATCCTAATTTGATTGAGTAACTTAACACTTAACATTTTTAAACTGTTTTACACAATTTCCACTATTACACTTGTTAACGCTGACTCCATGTAAATTTGATTCGCACTCGATAATTTACTATCATAATATTTACTTTTTTAATTGTTCACTTTGTATTTCAACTTAAACCATATTCATCATATTTAACATTTCACTACTTTTTACTACTTCCTTTTGTATCTTCTTGGTGACATGTCTATTATACTGTTTTATTATATATGACACTACATTATGACTAAAATTATACCCAATTCTTTCCATGTGAACAATTTCTAATCTTGATTTTGATTCACACTATTGGTTAATCCACCGCTTGTATTACAAAGACTTCGTCTTTCTCTTGCTTAGAATTATTTTTTCCTATTATAACGCTTTTACTACTTTGTTATATTATTATAAAATAAGATATGTTAACGAAATTTTTGCCGATTCCCATCACATGATTTAACTTAACTTTGTTTTTCATTGCATGCCTTCTTCCCAATTCACATTACACGTTTGGCATTTTATCTCTCGGCGTCGGATTAGCCATACTGGCAAGGATCGCCATGTTGTGCAACCTGGGTCCTGTAGTGTTGCACTTGAAAGTTGGTGTATAATGAATTAAATAATTCATAAAGAACTAGCGTTTACTAGTTAACGCTTGTATTATATTTTGCTTGATGTACTACTAATGATTAATAATCACTAACTTACCAACTTAAGTAACTAACACTTCTTTATATCTTTTAAGTGTACGTTACCTACTTATTTCGTTACCACAGGTTGCTTGCTTGCATTTACCTTTTTTCATAACGTAACTAGGTGATACCATTTAATGTTTACTACATACTGCTTAATAATTGAATTGCAATAAATACTATTACGATATCCAATTCTAATTAAGGGCACATCATCGCGTGTATGAAAGAAGATTTCCAAATAGACGACAACCTTCTAGAATGGTATTGGGATCCATTACGTGAAGGTGGATTAGATAGGCGTAAAAAATATGCCGTAACAGAAGCTATACATTATAACAAGAGGAAGCTGTAATAGAAGCTGTGCTTGATCAACCTGCAATTAGTACTCAACGAATTTCGGATAATGTGCATCTTTAGCAAAATTTGGTTTGGTTAACGTTGCATCAGGTAGTTATTCATCCTTACCATCCACAATGTAGCGTCCCCCAGGTACCCTATCTTGAAAAGTGTAATTTGAACTGATCCGTAATAATGCAAATCTAAGAACAAAACAATCGCTAAGTGAGTTATCCTGACTTTACTGACAATAATGTTACTATTACTCAAATTAATTGCTTGCCTAACTTTGACTTTCCTGGCAATAATTAAAACATTAGAATTTATTTACAAGTCTGATATTTAATTACTCGCAAACCGCAAATCTGATCAAACGAATTGGCCGTCTAGTGGTAGGGATGTGGTGCTTTTCGAATTAGATAGTCAGGATGAGGTAAGTGTCGCATAATGTGGGGCAGGTAAAAAAGTGGAACTACTCAAATTAAAATTAACGAGCTCTGCGCAATGGTGGTTCAGCCCGTTAATGTACTATTGGAGCACAGAACCACTAATAAAACCCACTTTATTCATAAATAAGTAATTGCACAAGTACATTAATAAATCATATAGCACAAAAAACAATTAAAAGGTTAAATATACTACAAAACACCATTAAATCAGGTTAAAGTGCGTACAAAATTATAACATTAAGAGAAAAATCAATAAAAAGCAATTTAGTTACACATAAACAAAAAAAAAACGTGTAGTCACACCCACAATTGTGTCATAAATCATCAGGATAAAAATCGTAATACCAAACATGTGGCCCTTTAAAACCAATCTGCCGGTCTTTAAGTATATAAGCACATAAAACAATAAGGTAAATTACGGTACATATAAAATACAACAGTAAAATTGCAAAGGTGATAATAAGATAAAGGCAAGGACAAAAGAAAATAGACAAGGGATTTACACGTACACAATTATTTAGTGACTACTAATCCACAAAAAACATACGTACCGTTACAATAAATTACATATAAAGAGAAATTAGTTCACAGGCAAACAATTCTACTTAACAAACTGACACAAAAAAAACTCATTAAAACGTAGCCTTACAAGGATAAATTATAAACAGATCATAACATCATTACCGATATATAAGTTTGAGTGCGTTAGAGAAATACAGAGCCCCTTTCTAGACAACAATAAAAACAATAAAAATAAAATTCGAGATGTTTAATGGTCATCTGGAACCGGGAGTATGTAACCACTTGGCAATTTCCCATTACAATTAGTCACCAAGGGTTATCTTGTACCCGTTCTCCAGGCCCACGTACACACAAATATAAATATAAACAACAAGCAACAATGCTAATTTACACAAATACAAGAGTGAGAGAGTCCTGTACTGTCTTTTATTTTAGCAGATTTGAGCTTAATGAGTCCGCATGCGAATGAGATGCCTTTACAAGACATTGCTCGATTTTTAATACGTTATATAGGCTTGTAGAATTATTTGCTGCCAGCCTTAATTTACATAAAAATACCTACTTACACTTGAATATTATATTCCTTTAATTGATCACAGACACGAATCGTTAACACATTAAAACTAACATCCGAGAGAAAAGACAAATTAGCGTTGGCTAATTCGAAAGAAAATCTACACGCAAGAATTATTTTAAAGAATGAAGATATTTACTTAACCCTATCGATCTGACTCCATCGACACTGTAACTAACTTTTCCCCCGATTTCAAACTAACTACAGTTACTCCCGCAATCAATCCACATTTTTCAAAAGTAATAAAAAACAAAAAAATTATTGTATTGGGACAGTTCCATATTAATTATTGAACGATATCTTAATTTTGAAAATATGCATTCGTCCGTAACAAGCGCTACATTTCGATCTCAAGTTTCAACATACCAAACAAAGCCGTCTTTGATTGCAGTTTGTATCAACGTAATTAATTACTAACTGGTGACATTTTTACAACAAGAATGTGCACATAAAAATTTCCAATGATTTGTTACGCCCCTTAGTCAAACCTCAAACACATATTTTTCAACTCTTAGCCAAATATTAGTTACAAAAATAAAATATCCCAAAAACTATGCTCAAATAACGACTTAATATTTAATATTATATGTTAAACCCCATTAATTAACTTTTCTGTCGCGGTAACAATTGCTATTTAAAACATGGTTGTTGAAATAATAAAATTTTCGCGGTCCGCTACCTACAATAACCTGTTCATAATGTGGTATATTTATATTATATATATATATATATATATATATATATATATATATATATATATATATATATATATATATATATATATATATATATATATATATATGTGTATAGTATTTCGCGACTCGACCAACAAACTTATACCATTATACAGGCGGTCATTACAATAAAAAAATGTTATATGACCTATAGGTGAATTCCTATAGTTTAGTAAGCCTTGACGAATTAATGTATGATTCACAAATGAATGACTTTTGTGCTGTAATATTAATTTAAGCCATTATGTCGAGTTTTACTAATGCAGAATATGCTGATATGGTTTTCTTGTATGGTTTTTGCAATGGACGTGTACGTGCTGCAGATGCTAAGTACCTCAGGCGATACCCAGATTGCAATTGTTCCTCACCGTACATTTTCAAACGTTTTTCGCTGTTTAAGAGAGACAGGATCTTTCCCAAATCGTTTTGTAGATGGATTTGGAAACGTTAGTAGTAATGAGGCACCATCCCCACCCCTCCTTTTTTACGTCACAAGCCCCGCCCCCTTTCACTTTTTTATATGCTCACGTGGGGGGCCGGTTTTTCCACCCTTATTTTTACCCGCTTACGTGTAGGACGTATTTTTTCACCCCTATTTTTACACATCCACGTGTGAGACCGTGTTTTCAACCCTAATTATTTTTACTCGCTTACGTGAAGGACCGTATTACCCTTATTTTTATTATTATTTCTTTTGGGGGTTAAACCTTATGGCTGTATTAAGGACCTTTTGACAGCTAGGAATTTTGCTAACGTGAGGACTGGGGTGGCGGCTGGTCTTGGCTTGGGTTGTATTAGGGCTGGGGCTGTATGTAGACTAGGGTTGGAGTTTAGGGCTGTATTTAGGGGTGGGGCTGTATGTACTAGGGCTGTAACTAGCTGGTCTAAGGATAAATCTTAGAGTTTGGTCTTGGCTTAGAACTGTATTTAGGACTGGATCTTAGGGTTGGTCTAAGGATAAGTCTTAGAGTTTGGTCTTGGTGGTGGAGCTAGGTCTTAGGGTTATTTCTGATGGTATTAAGGCCGTTCTGGTTGTAACCCTGGAGGTTAGGCAATTGTGCTCTTTTAAATTATATCTTGTAAGACACGCTCTCTTTCTCTCTCTCACTCACTCACATGTAAACTAGTCAAGCTCAATCAATCAACCAATCAAAATGAATAAAATGGATCATAACACAACCACACTCATAGGTAACGGTAATAAAATGGCATGTTTAATGGTAACTGATCATACCCTTTCTCTCTCTCTCTCTCTCTCTCTCTCTCGCTCGCTCTCTCTCTCTCTCTCTCTCTCTCGCTCTCTCTCTCTCTCTCTCTCTCTCTCTCTCGATTCTCTCGCTTCACACAAGCACGGACACTCAATACTCAAACACAAACATACAAACACGTAAACACACAAAACAAAAAAAAACACAAAAACGAATCAAGGCTAGGAGCTGGAGTAAATAAAATAATTCTACTATTTTATCTGTTTTATTCTTTATATCCAAATGGAAGAGTATCAAAATTTTCTATTCTACGCCGTTTAGAGTAACTTATCCTATACTGCTTAGATTCAGGTCTACTTATCACATTATAACAACTATCTCTAACAATTTTTCTGTCATTATATACAAAGAGTCTTTACTATTACTAAGTACCATATCTTTCATCGCTTCAAAGTTTATAACACGTGAGTTCTTATAATTTAAGGTAATGCCCTTGACTTTACACACGGATTTAACTGTTTTATCACTGGTTGAAAACACATTATAACTATAGTTTTTAGGTCCGGCACTAACAAATTCGGATATATAACTTCCTCCGCCGTACGCCTCCAGTTCGTCGGTCATTTGGCCAAGGAAATCCCCACATGTAGGGTTCCAGTCGCCGGGTTTTGCGACAAATATCACACTGTCTGTGTCGTAATACAGAACACGTCGGTCTAGTTTCTCTAAGTAACTGTATAGCTCTAACGGGCATGAGCAGTCGTGTATCGGCTATGGAACATTAATTGTTTTTGTGATTCACCTCTCCCTCCGGTCTATCCCAATTCACCATTACAACGTTATCATTTATAGGTATTATAGACTGTACCTGAACCAATGGATCGGTAAACAATTTGAAAAAGTCCTTTGGTTCAGATACAATACTGCACTGGGTTAAATTCTCGCGCTGACCAAACTTACCCCAAAAAGAATTCAGCATAAGTTTGGCCAGGTACCTTAAACCGGGATTTTTCTTAATATTACTGCCTCTAGTCAATCCCTCTTTCTCATAATACTCTGTCACGTACTGCGTTTTCTCGATTTCTGACGTGCAATGGCCAGGCCACCCTGAACATTCCTGCTTAAGTTTCAGGAAATTATCTATGTATCCGCTAAATAACCCACCCTGTTTAGCTGCTCTGTCGTACGTGGTTACCTCGTATTCCCAAACTTCGAAAACATCAAGGACTAGTTTTTAGAGATAGCTTTACGCAGTTCGTCAGCTACAAATGTTCCAACGAAACTGCGCTCAGCTTCACTATGTCTACATTCCCCTTGATTTAGGTCAACACCGCACGTCTTACATAACACAAACATCAGTTTGCCGTGCATTTTTAACGGTAAAACAGGATGGTAGAGATTAGAGGGTGGTAGTACTTGACATTTAACTAAACCCTCCACCGTGTCTAATGAAATGTTCTTACAATCTAGCCCTACATGAATTTTTGGATGACCTATGGGATATTTACAATATTTATTTACAAATGGGTATAATGAGCACACGTCATAATACATAATTTTCTCAGTAATACCGTCACATTGATGATAAAGCTTACTAGCATTTGTGCGGCCTCCGTAAAACGCGTCACGTGGGTTTAAGGGTTCATCATCTTGATGACCTAGACTCTGAATAAACGCTTTTAATTCGTCGTTAACGAGTATTTGTTTTTTAAAATCGCATTCGCGCATCTCAACTAAATTATATCCACGATCGCGTATAAATTGAGACCGCGCCACCGTGTTCTCATTCCGTGCAAGCATAGAGGTACTTACACCCAGTTTAGGGTCCATGTTGGCCTGATTGGGGAAACATTCCTCGCAACCGTGCCAGTAACAGCCAAGAAACTGGAAAACGGTATTTGATTCAGCACAATACCCGTCGACCTTAACACCTTCAGGTATTCTAAACTCGCGAGCTTTCCCTGCGTGTTGTATACTGACTTGCTGAGAATGCTCCATCCAACGTAACCACTGGATCGCGATTTTGGATTGATTGTCGGCACGTCTATAACCGCCTTTCGGAATAAGCCCTATTGAGTTCTCTTTGAGGAAACGTCTGCGAAACACCTTGTTGCACGCGCTAGCAATAGTGGTCGCCTCCTCGAACGGATCGACTTTATTCTGGGTCGTGAAGGTGGACCAGAAGCTAATGCAACCTTTAACGAGGATCTTAACATCCATCAGGCAATATTCTCAATCTCCTCACTCATCTTAAAAACATAATTACTCTGGGCCGTGTGCCAGTCTAAGAGTTTTGACGATCACCAGTCGACATCTGATCTCACAATAATATTCCAGTGCTGGCAAAGGACCCTCGTAATTCTGGTTCACGGATGAGTTGAAGTATGGGAAATAACCCTTGCACTCGGGGAAATTGAAGGTTTTCGGAAATGCCGAGAGCGGTGACGGTATGAAATTAAGGGAGTCAATGAATCTAATATCGTCGCACTGAATTGAAATTAATTTTAGACCGTTGCAGATGACATTAGGTCTCCACTGATTATTCTTAGCTAGCATGCATCTGAGCACAAAACACCCATCGTACCCCTTCATGTTATGTGCGATGCATGTAACTTTAAATTTTCTTGCTCTCTCGGCAACATATGACAGAAATGATTCAACAGGGTTTTCCCTGAAAATGTGCACTCTTTTACTACATACTGAGCACTGCTCATCTAAATTGTCAGCGTGTTTGATACAGACAGAGCAAACATTCGCGGCCACGCATAGATTGGGCTCATGCAGAAACCTATCACTCGTTCCCTCACACACTTTTTCTTGCATACACTCCAGATCATAAAAGATAAACATAGATGGTTTACCATTAGTACTGTCACGTCGAGCCTTGTTAACGGCCATGTAGCAGAGATGACCGATAGGTTTTTGGCTCAGACAAGTGGAACAGTAGCTGTATCCGCATCTATGTTTACCCTTTACTTCACTGGTTTTAAGACATTTTAAACACCTACGCAATTTTTCGCATATTTTAGCGTCCTTGTGGTTTTTAAGACATTCCTGACCGTAAAAAAATCTCCTGCAATCACTGCAAGTAATTTTTGGGTTTTCAATAGAACATGGCGGCTTTTGATGACACGCGGGACACTGGTACATACATTTTACATGCCGTTTCTTGTTATTACAACGTTTCCTACATTGCTCGCAGTAATAACTGCAAGTAAATGCTGATGTGAGACTAGTGATTACGTTATAATGCTCGTCTTCTAATATTAAATTTAAAACTACTCTAGCTGGTTCCCTAGGACCCTCAAAATAAACTGAATCACCTATACGCGAATTATAAACTACAATGGTATATGAATCTAAATGATTTTGAAATGATTGATGTGCTCGTAACTACCACCCTGACTAAGATCTACCCGCTGTCTTGGCAAAGCTGTATAGCTCGTTCTTGAAGTAAGGACAACCCATTTCCATACTATGGCGCATTACATCGTTATAAATGCAATAGCTATGACTAGAGCGCGAGCTAAACAATTATTTTCGTTAATTGTTGATGGTACAACAATAATACCTTGTTTTTTAGATTTACAGAAATCTGCAAATTTTAACCCTGTCAGGTTTTTGCTTCCATAGCCTACAGGCACAACCACTCTATCAACGTTTAAAACTAATAAGTCGCTAGAGAAAAAACTAGCATTACTCTGCAATACCTTTTCCAGCAGCGACATTATCACCTTCACCGACAACTGGTCCACTCTTCTGAACGAAATGCCAATTGGTTTGTCGGGGAAATTTGGATTTCTTAGCGTGATTCCAGCACGATCTGAAGGAGCAGCATCCTTTACAATATATGAATACAATTCATCAAATGCACTCTGTAAAAATGTGTATTAGATAAAGTTTTAGTAAAATGGTATATTTTTACCTGTAACCACGTTAGGGGATTATCCTTGCACGTCTCGTCATTGAAATTAAACCGCAGCGTTTTACACGTGGTATTAAATTTTTTAATAAATTTACTATTTGATTCACCAATTATATTAATATGATTGAACCCTGAGGATGGTCCGGCCTGTTGCTGCAGGCCTGAACCCGCTTGGCTTTGCTGTAATGTACTCGTTCAGTAAGTGCTACAATAGAAATGAGAAAAAGACATACCGTTATCAAATCCTCCGCATCTGTAGATTCCATCATCTCATCATCGTCAAACACCTCCTCTAGATTTATTTGAGCAGGACTATAAAAATAATAATTAAAACTTAAAAATAAAAAACAAAATATATACTTACACTCCACCAACTCGCTGTACAGCTTCAACAAAATTATTATAAACATCTATCGAGTCGATAGTGTCATTTTCGCACAACATCTTATAAGTGATGATGTATGCGTTTTTCAAACCCTCGTCGGTTAACACACCAGCACTGAATAATCTCAAAATATGATTAACTGAGAAAGATTCCATAGCTATGCTCTTCAAAACAGAACTAAATTAACTAAACCCTGGTGTACGTTTTTATACTATTCTTCCAGGTCCCGGGGCTTGCGACGTCAAAAAGAATGTAAAAAACCATGATGTTTATCTTTTAACAAAAGACTTATTGTTTAAGGCGAAGTTAGGTAATAACAGTTTGTATATACGAAGCAAAAATGAGTCTTAAAGGAAATGTAATAATTTTATTTTTTTATTTTAGCTAAGCGTTTGTTATTATTCATTATGGTATAAAATATTTATTGCTAAACTAGATCAGTCGTTTAAATTCATTGAAAAATAATTTTAATTAAAATGTAAAAGTACGCTTAAAATCTAAGACTTTTTTATTTTCATCATGTTTTATTCCGGGTCAACCTTTGATAGTAATCTTTAGATACACTTTTTTATTCCTTATATTTCCAAGTTTTAATGGATATAATTAAAAATACTGTTGTGTCAGGACTGATTCCTATACAATTAAATTTAAATTGAGATATGTATATTTTTTAATCGTTTTTTAATATCAAATGATTATGATTAGAAGATATTTTTAAACCAAAGTTTTAAATCCACGTTATATAACACAAAATGCTAATGATAACATCACTTCTAATGAGGGAGAAACAAATTGTTAATTACTATTTGTTGTTATATAACGGCTGCTTAAAAGGTTTAAACTATTAGAAGGTCAGCATCGATGTGACAAATAATATTTTTTACGTTAATAATGACATAACTTCTAATGAGGGAAAAATTGTTAACATGTTGCAGGTAATTTCCAGAAATACATGCACGTTTAATTATTCTCACGTTTCGCAATTTAAAATGAAGATAAGAGAAAAGCCTGTTTTTTTTTTACCTGGACCGTTTCTACAATCAACTATTAAAATTAAAATACAAAATGTTATATTACATTATTGTATATGATTTCCCCTAATATTGATAGTGTGTGCCAATGTGTTTTATTCATTTTGTAGATACTGTGATCTTAACAGCGTAATCGGTCATTATTTAAAAGCAACCTGCGTCTATGTACAGTATAAATTACCCTTTCAAAACTGTTGTTGTTTTATTTATTTATAATACCAAGACGATATTTGTTTATACATAATATAAACTATGTGTGTGTGTGTGTGTGTGTGTGTGTGTGTGTGTGTGTGTGTGTGTGTGTGTGTACATCAGAACAACCCTAGTAATAAAACATTAATGACCTATTGGTCATCCTTGCTATATATCGTTAAAAAAATATATGTGTGCTGATTAGGTATGAGAATATGAGTACTTTTACTTTCTAAAATTAAATTACGGGAAAAACTTTAATAGCTATTTATTATACGTGTAAACGTAAAACAGAAAGTTGTTTTTTAGTGTTGCCATATGTTTAACAGACATCAGTTGTTTGAGTAAACGTGAATCATGCCTCTAAAATTTGTTTCCAGTGCAGAATTAGCGGGTACGATTTAGTCTTTGTTTTTTTATTTATTTAAATGTACATGTTTAATTACAGCTGATACAAGCATCATACCTTTTTTTAAAATAATAACTGCCTGGATACCAGGGATCTGTGTGTGTGATGATACTTCAACCCGATGCAGGTAAAACTACTATTTTTTTAACATCGATAATAAAGCGTTAAAACCTGTTATTGTTTTATTACCGTCACCTATAACAATGCGAGTGTAAGTTATGATACCATTTTATTGATTTGACTGATTGATTGTTAATTGATTTGTTTGAGATTTATCTGGTTAATTACTTAATTGCTTTGTTTGCTTTTGTTTTGGGAAAGAGTCATGCGTGAGATAGAGAAAGAGGGAGAGAAGGGTATGATCAGTTACCATTAAACATGCCATTTTATTACCGTTACCTATATGAGTGTGGTTGTAAGTTATGATCCCCATTTTATTCATTTTGATTGGTTGATTGATTGAGCTTGATTTGTTTACATGTGAGTGAGTGAGAGCGTGTCTTACAAGATATAATTTAAAAGAGCACAATTGCCTAACCTCCAGGGTTACAACCAGAACGGCCTTAATACCATCAGAAATAACCCTAAGACCTAGCTCCACCACCAAGACCAAACTCTAAGACTTATCCTTAGACCAACCCTAAGATCCAGTCCTAAATACAGTTCTAAGCCAAGACCAAACTCTAAGATTTATCCTTAGACCAGCCCTAAGTTACAGCCCTAGCTCTACATACAGCCCCACTAAATACAGAAACTCCAACCCTAGCTCTACATACAGCCCCAGCCTAAGTACAACCCCAAGCCAAGACCAGCCACCCCAGTCCTCACGTTAGCAAAATTCCTAGCTGTCAAGGTCCTTAATACAGCCATAAGGTTTAACCCCCAAAAGAAATAATAATAAAAATAAGGGTAATACGGTCCTTCACGTAAGCGAGTAAAAATAATTAGGGTTGAAAACACGGTCTCACACGTGGATATGCAAAAATAGGGGTGAAAAACACGCCCTACACGTAAGCGAGTAAAAATAATGGTTGAAAATCCGGTCTCACACGTGGATATGTAAAAATAGGGGCGAAAAAATACGTCCTACACGTAAGCGGGTAAAAATAATGGTGGAAAAACCGGCCCCCCACGTGAGCATATAAAAAAGTGAAAGGGGGCAGGGCTTGTGACGTAAAAAAGGAGGGGTGGGGATGGTGCCTCATTACTACTAACGTTGAAGTACCAGTATTCGTACAAGTGACAGAGTTTCTTAATCAAAATTTTCCCAAAAAGTGGATAGGACGAGGGAGTCCAGCAGTTAACTGGCAACATTCTATGGCACGAAAGTAGAAGACCGACACTATCCCCACTCCACTAGTTTTGTGACCTGGGGGCACCTTGGTCGCCATTTTTTAATCGTCTAACTAGAGCCCTTTTGGTTGTGTTAAAAACCATTTTGGTAGTTCACCTTTTTTTATGGTTTCTTTTCAGTGGTCATTTTCAATCCCTAATTATTTTTGTTTTTACTCGCTCACGTGTAGGACATGTTTTTTCACCCCTATTTTTATAGCCGCCCACGTGTAGGACGCGTTATTTTCTACCCCTATGGTTTCTTTTCGAGGGTCAACCCTAATTAGAGCCTTTTTGACAGTAATTTTGTACTTGCTCACGTGAGGGGCATATGCAGGTCTAGGGTTTGGTCTTGGACTTGGGGTTGGTCTTGGACCTGGAATTGGTCTTAGGGTTATTTTTGATGGACAGCTTTAACCCTAATTAAGGTGCTTTTGGTAGTATTAAGAGCAACAGTACCCCAGGAGGTTAGGCAAACGCACACGCATGCAATGTTGGAAATTGCATAATTACCCTAATAAGATATTATTATTAAAAGTATCGAACCTATTGTTTTTTAAAATGGTCATATGCTATTGGGTACGTTCGGATGATCTTTTACCTACACGAGAAATTTATTTATACGTTGTATTTCTAATAAGGAGGTTCTTGTAAGACACGTGTAGGGCGTCGCAACTCGTTCTCGGGCCTTCGCCCCCTGGCTGGAGATGGTTGGGTAACCCTAACCTTATAAGACAAATGTAGAGCTTAGCCCCTATCGTGGCCCCCTTGGTGCAATTGTATGCGGGTTATAACCAGATCACCAGATCAATCTCAATCGATCAACCGAAATTATGTCTTATAGTTTGCGAAAACCAGATTATAGTTCAAAACAGAATACATTAAAGTCTAAATTAAATATAACGTGAAATAATAAATAATTTCTACCCTAATGCAATGCTAATATTTGTATAGGAAGATTCCCTCTTTCTAAACAGGCACCACCTATACACTCGGAAAATTATGTCTAATTTATTTGCATGTTCAATTCCATACACACACAAAATTGTTTCATAGTCACGTGTTCGTTAACTGTTATAAAAACCCCATTAAAAAGACCGGAAAGTAATAATTACTATATATATATAACATAGAGTTAAATTAAATTAACATGTTTTTAAGAATATCAAACTGATATAATGGAAATAAAAGGCAAAAGGTTTTAATGGTTTTATTATTATACGCGAATTAACAATAACTACAAGTTTAAAATCTACGAATACGTACCAACTATTTGTAGAGCTGATCTTATGAGGTCATCCTATAAGAGTAATAATACATTTTAAAAATATTTATCGACATTTTTGTTAGCAATATCAGGTGAAAAACATGTGTATATATATATATATATATATATATATATATATATATATATACAGGGTGACCCAAACTCGATGCCAAAACGAAAACAGCTAATGAACAATAATAATAACAAGAACAAGAACGACTCAAAAACTAAATTACAATATCACTGCAACAGAAAGAACTCGTATTGAAATCAGCAAAACTGTAATAGCAAACAAATTTTGACAACTAACTTACTAATGTCAAGTCGTTGCTACGGTGATGAAAAGATATCAGTAAAGGAGACGTATTTCTTGCCGTAAATGTACAGATTGATTGAAAAGTGAGGGACAAATCGTCAATTCTCATCTACTCTACCATATTTTTGAAGGTAATTTTATGCTCTAAAAGTTTTTCCTGAGGTGTATTCCTGTAACAATTCAGTAATTAGTACATCAACCATAAGTTTTTTTCATATCGTTGTGAAGCTTATGAAAAAGGAAGTTTTTCCTTTATGGGCCATGTATCAAATCCATCTCTATTGGAAAAATATTCCTCTTGGAAATTTGTCTTGGGATTTGAAAAAGAATCATTTCTGAATTCATTATGTCATTAAAAATGTTGAATGATGAGTTTGTCTCGAATGAATTCAATATTATTTAAGGCAATTTCATCTTCTACAAATTTCTCCTAATGTGTTTTCTTGGAACTCTTCTAGTTTGGAAGATACAGCCTGATTTAAAAAATAAGTGCACGAAATAGAAAAAATTAAAAACAAGTTAACATCTTCGAAACCATCAACAATAGACACACCCTGTATTAACAATTTTTTGTTCCTTTTGGCCAGAGGAATCAGCTGTTTTCGTTTTGGCCATCGAGTTTGGGTAACCCTGTATATATATGTTATATATATATATATATATATATATATATATATATATATATATATAATATAAAAAAAAATTGTCATTTCCCTAGTACACATGCATCTTATCACTTAAAATTGCAGTAACACGCATTTAAAATTAACGTCTCCATTTGTACATTAATTGTAAGTCCTTTACAACAACCTTTTAGAATGTTAATTAGTTAATATAATTTTAGAATTCCTGTTTTAAGTACTTCTTACATGTATTCAATCATGCATTCATCAATATTTAGTAATTGTTACATTGTCACATTCCGTTTTAATTCATCATTAATTTATGTAAGTTGTTGCACACTTTGTAAATTTAATTTTATATTCCTGACCATGTGCATCCTTTAGTATTAGTCCAGAAGAAGAAATATAATATTTCGAAATATCGACTTAATAATGGAATTTTAAATCTTTTTAAAATTAACAGTCTGCTTCCTGACCTTAAAACCAATTAACGAGCCATTATTGTATTTCGAAAAAGTAGGTCAAATTACTTCCCATCACTCTTATATATATATATATATATATATATATATATATATAAAATAATACGCTTACATTTAGAAGTGTTTTTCATTCCGTTGTTCTAATAATGATAGATAACATATGTTAAACTGAAATATTTTTTATACGTGTCCACATGTAATCTCACTAATCACGATTTGTGAATGGTTGGATATAAACTGGCCATTACGTTCCGATCATTAACTAATTTAAAAGTAATACACAAACCTGATTACTGCTACTCGTATTTACCAATTATGTGTACTTATAAAATTTAGTTTCAAAACACTTAAATATTTTAAAATGTTTAACACACACACACACACACACACACACACACACACACACACACACACACACACACACACACACACACACACACACACACACACACACACACACACACACACACACACACACACACACACACACACACACACACACACACACACACACACACACACACACACACACACACACACACACACACACACACACACACACACACACACACACACACACACACACACACACACACACACACACACACACACACACACACACACACACACACACACACACACACACACACACACACACACACACACACACACACACACACACACACACACACACACACACACACACACACACACACACACACACACACACACACACACACACACACACACACACACACACACACACACACACACACACACACACACACACACACACACACACACACTCACACACTCACACACTCACACACACACACACATATGTACTTCACGTTATATGGGTTTTTACCAGTTGAGATTAATAGCATTGTTAACTAAACGATTTAAAATTTCTAATCTGAAATAAGAGTGTCTAATTTATTTGAAATTTGATAGCAGCACCTCATCGTCTTTACCTTGAACGATTATATTGTAACAACCTATAAAGCAGCTAATAACCCTAACAGTTTTATCAGACACTATACATGGACATGAGGTTATACCTAAATTAACTGCTTTCAGCATGGATGTGGAAATGCTGCACACTCTTCAAATCTTTCAATTCGTTCGCAGAAGTTGTACCGATTTCATTTTCTTCAATTTTATCTGCATTCTGTTTCGAGACTGTAGTACGTTTTCTAATACATAAACAGAATCTTCAATACTGTGATGCGTGTAGCAGCAAAACAAGTTAGCTAGCTAGTTTCACCTCTATATTATTTTACAGGCAATCCTGACCTTATCATAAATACATCTGTCAAAAAGCTAATTAAACATAATTCCACGGACTGGGCATAGCATGCAGCGTTTCCAATTATGGCTTTTAGTTATCACAATATTGCCTACAAGTACATACAATCGACTATCACTGCTTTAGCACGAGGAGCAAACGAAAACACGGACGCACGCACGCACGTACGCACGCACGCACGCACGCACGCTCACACGCACGCACACGCACACACACACACACACACACGCGAGCGCGAAAACACGCAAACGCGGAGACATACAAATGCAAATATAATTTTGTGCTAATTTGGTGCTACTTTGTTGAAATCAAATTAGTTGTTAGTATCTTTCATACGAGTATGGATCAAGATAACTGATATAAGTTGGTTTGTTGGTAGTATCTAACTCAAAAATGGAACTTTGTGCTTGCACTTTACGATAAGTTTTTGGGCTTAAATGGTTCGGATATCACAGTAATTTTGTGACCATACATGGTATATCGGGGTGATGCTTGGATACTAGTCTATTACTCCATAATGTATTGCTCACATTTTTCGCACTTTGATATTTAAACGACATCATTGTACAGAAACATTTTAGCCATATCGATGACAACATAAAAAATTGATGTTAATCTGCAACTTCATTAGTACTGTTAATAAAATTATGCAATAATAACTCATTGGAACATTATTTATATATTTCAAAACAACTATTTTTAAAGTTATCATTCAACTTAACAAATTAAATTTGATGATCATAACGTCAATGTGGGGCGTGTATAGCACCCTTGTAATTGATTTCATGTGTTCACTATTAACAGATACCGGTAATTAAGTGGTTTATTCAGAAGAAAGGCAATTTCGTTTCCATTGATTTCATTTTGTTTATTTATTTTGCATATTTTCATAAATGAAAATGTTTCCAAGGACTGTGAATTTGGTATGAA
Source organism: Vesta saturnalis (assembly GCA_036346205.1). Taxonomy (NCBI): domain Eukaryota; kingdom Metazoa; phylum Arthropoda; class Insecta; order Coleoptera; family Lampyridae; genus Vesta; species Vesta saturnalis. The sequence goes on along the minus strand of JARFJB010002193.1, from coordinate 16,655 downwards.
ATAAGTTCTTCTCCAAAAATGATGACCACAATGGAAATGTTTATTTAAATGGTGAAAATTAACATTTTAAAGGTTTATTGTACGTCTTTAAATTTGTCGGAAAGGTACCGCTTAGGATTTGCAACCGCAAACATAAGTGCAAAGTAATATTTGCATAAATCACCTGCACTGACTACCCACATGTCTGTAATAGTACAGTACTTAATTTAAAACGAAGGGATTAGTAGCATTTAATTAACACCATTTAAAATACTCATACTTGTGTTGCGCAACTCCTTTAGAAAATTTTGTCTGTAAACATTGAGACTTCTGTCTTTTTTTGATTAAATTCAGTTTTCAATAAGTTTTTCAAGTCGGAGGGTCGTCGTACACAATTTAATGACTGATTGTAGAGTAAATATGTTTCAATGGGGTTTTTAGGACCAATACGCGAAACAACGGTTTAATATTTGTTTAAAAAACGGTTTCATCATAATTACTATGTTACGTAATGATGATGAGATTGTTAAAAAAATTACTTTTGTTTAGTGGTACTTAAGATTGTTTTGATTTGATTGGACAGAGAATGGAGTCTGGAGCGGTGCCAATCAGAAACCAGGGGACATGGTCTAGTGCCAGATGAATTAAGCTGAATTAAAATGTATTCAGATGACTTAAGATGAAATAAGATGAATCTCCCCTTCCTCCATCACTGTTATTTGTGATTTCATGATTATGGACATTAAAAAGGCTCTTAATACTGCCAAGAGAGCCTTAATCAAGGGGTTGAAAATGGCGCCTGAAAAGAAGCCGCTAATTAAGTTACGTTATGCGTGTCTGCGGTTGCCTACCCTCCAGGGGCTGTAATTAAAAACTACACCGGGCACATGCTATGAGGATTTAGCCCATTGACCTCATTCTATTATCATATGATACTATGATTTGTTATAAGGTTTGTATGATTTTCATAACGTTTTAGCCCAAAAAATGTATGAAGTAAACGAGCAGCAAATTTCATTTTAGGGTAGCAAGGTAAAATCAAATAATCACCAGTTTATGGTATATTAATCACCCTGATACCATACCTTGTTATAAGGCTTTCGTGATATCCGTAAAGTTTTAGCCCAGAAATGTTATGAAAAATACGAGTAACTTGTTTTAATTCAGAGTAACAAAATAACACCAAATTAGCCCCAAATTGTTTTGTTACAAGGATTTAAGGAGTTTTGTAACGTTTTCGCCCAAAAATTTTATAAAAAGTACAAGCAAGAAATTTCATTTTAGGTAACAATGTAGCACAAAATTGGCACCAAATTATGGTATATCAATCAACCTGGTACCATGCTTAGTTATCAGGTTTTCGTGATTTCCATGACGTTTTTGCCCAAATTTCCATAATTTTCTAGCCCAAAAATTTTATGAAAAATATGATCAACAAATTTTATTTTAGGACAACAAAATGGCACCAAATTAGTACCAATTAGTACCAAATTATAATATATCAATCATCCTCTTAGCATGCTTCGTTATATGCTTTTTCTGATTTTCATAACGTTTAAGCCCAAAAATATTATGAAAAATACGAGCAAGAAACTTCACTTCAGGGCAGCAAAGTAGCACCAAATTATGGCACAAAATGATTGTTAGTTAAGTACTTAACTTTAGGTTAAGCGGACACAGCCCTTAATTTTCTATTAATGATAGGCGCACCAAATTTTTTTGTGGTAACAAATTAGCACCAAATTATAGTATAGGTTTCAAACGATTCTGCTGCAATGACTGTGCTAACTTTAGGTGCGTTATTGACATATCCATTTTTTTAATGAAGTTTATTCTTTTACTTAAAGTAAAATGTGTTGTTAAGTTATTGTTTAAAATATACAGTGTCCTAATAAAAAATAAATTTAATACAGCGTTTTGAATTATTCCGAGCCAACCCTCCCGGGTATACCCTAATGGAAAGTTTACTCGTATACCTAGTATGTGTGTTACATACCGGGTATTTCACGACGAACGACATGGATTGTAGCGCTTAGACGCCACCGATTTTCAAAATTCTTTTAATGCAATATGATATAGGATGATAATGCCCACATTTTAAAATTATTTCCATTTATACAGGTTGTACCAAAAAATAGTGGCACATCAAAGTTAGGTTTTATTAAATGCAATACCTTGTATATTTTTGCATATTCGAATTGTACGAGTAAAATAAACCCAAGTTGCTCTTATATTGTGTGTACGTAAACCTTACCCTTTTCGGAATATTTGAGATTTTTCAAAATTGTAAGGTAAATTTTATCAATTGATACCCCGTACTATATATAGTACAATGATAAAATAACTATTGGTCACTATGAATAGTCAATATAATGAGCTATCAAATGCCATATGACTGGTTGGAAAAAGTCTATACAGGATGTTTAAAAAAGTTAATCCTTTTCTTAATTATTTAAATATAATTAATTTGCTAGTTCAAATGGAACACCCTGTATATTTTCTTTTCATTAATGGAAAATTTAATTATCTTTCAAACTGTATAAGGTTTTCCTATAGGTACCTAAAATCAATGGTTTTGCAGTTATTCCCATTTAATTCAAATATTTACAAGAATTACGTATTTTGAAAGAACGGACATCCAGGAGGAAAATAAACTATATGTGAGTTTTCTTCATTAAATGTTCAAATTGTTTCCCATCTTCGATGATACACAACCGTACTCTTTCTTTGCAGTTACTTCACACAGATAAATTCCTATCCCCTCGAAAAGCACTGCTATCTATGACATAAAAGAATTAAAAGTGTAGGGAATAAACAGTTTTATTGTTCCTAACAAACTACATGTATTAAAATCCGAGGAAATATAATAACCACAATGCGGACATATAAATGTTTTTGTTAATAATGATTATTGAACGAGATTATTTAGGGATAAAAACAAAGTTTAAAGTATCTGTCTGTGCTTAATTAAATATGCTTCAATCTTGTAGTAATAACGCCGATTATAGGTACTGTTATAATGAAGAAATCATTTATTGCTAGTAAAACACCAGGAGGAATATCATTTAGGTCGTGTTCACAACACTGAAGCAGACATAATTTATAACATTATGATATAAAAGAAGTTCATATAATACCATAAAAGTTTGTGTATATTACCATAAGCAAAATTTATGAGGCCGAATGTTTATTACATTGGCATAACTAGCAGGGCGCAGCGGCTATTCAGACTAGGTCGTAATTCAACGAGAGCTGTAGGATTTATAAATCCATCTGCAAAACAAATTAAGATTTAAGAATAACTTAGCTCTCTCTAGACGTTCTTAGATTAGATTACTAAATTGTTGAGAAACATTTCTTTAACAACTGGATAGGATATTCGATTAAGGCCGGATAAAAAAATTACATAATTTTTGTTGATTGCTGGGTTAAATGTTTTTTTTTCTGATAATAAATATTTCTACTAATATGACAAATTAAAAACATCAAAGAATAAGCCGACAGCAAAGGAATTATTATTGTACATCCTTATACGTAAATGTCACAGTAGTTGTGTTGAAATTGACTCATGAATAATATTTACGGCAATATATTAAAAGTGACAGATCCTAAATTAAAAATTCAATTAAGTTAGGCCAATTGCCGTGGATAGACTAGCTTTAACCGAAGCATACATAATATATTCGATTTTTTCACTAAACTTATCCAATATGTATGTGGAACACAATATTCTGAGAAGTTGCTCCTCGGGGGCCTTGTGTCCACATTTCTTACAAACGAGCGCATATACTTGACAGGTTTAAACCCCAGAAGCTATAATGTTTCATATCGCTATCTTTTATATGTATGCTAGTGCCAATTTCTGAGAGCACTATCATATAACATAAACGGGGAGCTGATGTATGTATATTCGCTCCTCGTCCTGTATAGGGTGGAAAGTGGAGGCTAAGGATGCTATATGGCTCTTGATGCTTCCGAGGATGAAGGTAATATCATAGAGCGCTCTCTCAATGCGGCTTTATACAAATGAAGTAAAACAAATTCCCGCGCGTCTCCCGATCTCATCGCCGCGACCCGCCATAAATTATACTTTATGGAGGAGATAAAATAAGCTTATTTTCTTGAATGTACGACATCCGTTCTGGCTATCTGCAAGACGAGACCATTCATTCTTCGCCTTCCACTCGTAAAGATGATGAAGTACGTCGATGTCTTTCCAACCGCGCTTGGATGTCAGCGACTTCAGATGTACTGCTTGTGATTCATAGCTATATTTCTTTTTATTACAAAAATATGTTTCACGCATTCATAAGTATTTAAAATGAAATTTATATTATTATATAACGAAATTCGAATATAAATAAATACCTAAATATTTGATTTGAAATTATTTCATGATTGGATAAACCGATTTGTGTATATCTGGGTGGCAGTACGCTTGCGATTGCAAACGAGCCCTTTTGGACTTTGGTTTTACAAGTAGATATTGTTTTTTATAGCTCGGTTAAGTATCGTAAACTATTGAATTTGATTAGCTTTTTATTTAATATCAGTAAAACGTAAATTGTTAATCACATATGCCTAGTTTTCTACATGCTTTCACAATTTTTTTACGTGGAAATTAGCGTATTTTGAGAAACGTTATGATTTTATTGTTTACGGGAAGTAAGCAACATATTTTCTGTACAAGGAGAGTATGCGCACATTACAGAGGTGGATAAAAGTATGAAACATGGGATTACCTGAAATTTTGTACAGAAATACTTTGATATGCGGTGAGTCCACTGTACCTAATGTTAAAACTTCCGGTTTAATTAGAAATAATAGCTGCTTTTATATTTAAAATGAAACACAGGAAACATCCTGTACATTTTTTGTTAGACTTGGATAGAACGGTTCTTTAATACAGTTATATAGGGAACCATTATTTTTAATAAATACGTTGATACGTATTAAGTAACATTTTTAATACCATTTACTTTACCGTTGATCTAGTTGTAATTTAATGTGAAACTTTGTTGTTTGTAGAACATTAAAACAAACAAAAAATAGTCACATGATAATCTGAAGCGATAATAAAATTAGCAAAACAAAGCAATTATCCTGTACAAGGTATTTGAAATGCCACCCATTTACTTTTTGACAATAAGCCAGTTAAACCATTGTTCTTTTTCTTTCTGTTAATTGAACTACTTAAAATACAATTGATCTTTACGTACTTGTAGTATCTGTTTAATAAATCACCTGTTTGCGGAGAGCTCGAAATAACTTTTATTAACCTTTTATTTTTAGTGAACTCCAAATAAAAAATATATACAGGATGTTTCACATAAAATAACAAGTTGCAACCATTACTAGTTTACGTGAACTAGAAGGAAACTATCATTAATAGATTCGTCCTATATTAAACATTTGTCTGCCAAAGTTTATTTAAATCACGTTAGTGTTGTACAGTTGCTCACGCCTGCATATTCGTTGAGACAACTCTTCGTATGTCATAATGTTTATTTTCAGGAGAAACGAAACACTGCCATCTCGCATCCATCATCCAACAAATATTTTTTAAATAAATAAAAATAAGCTTTTTAAAAATGTTACCGCTCACTATGAATCGTATTTAAAAAAATACAAGTTTGAGCTATACATTTTAAATTAACTCGATCAACTTTAATAACAAGATATAGTAATTTTCACGAGTCCGAGCAATATTAATACTGTCAGAGGACGCCGATGTTGTCAGATTGTGAAAAATAACAGTTTGACAACTGTCAAATCTCAGCTTCAGGGGTTACGTTTATTTTATCACAATAATAAATTTTAAGTAAACAAAATATCGGAAAATATGTGTTATGTCAAATGTCTAATGTCAGAAACGCTTGACAACACCGGACAGAATTGTCAACCTAAATCAGTTCTATCTGCATCCTCTCGTCCACCAGGCAGATTCTAAAGGTGGTAATGTAAAAAAGTTAGTTATGACTCAACTGCACTGACTCGTGAAAATTGGTATAGATGTTTGCATTTTTTTAGTTCGCCAAAACAAAAAATGATTGCTATATGCACTTTTCGGAATTAAGAGTTTTACAAAAAACGCATCAGCAAGATACTAAAACTCTGTTTTTGTCTCATATACTTCATTTGAGATAAAAGTAGTTAAAGTAGATACTTTTTAGCTGCCCACACCCTTCATGTCGTACATAACAGATCACTTCTTTCGTATATGGGCGTAGACTTAAAACTTAGGTTTTGAAAAGAAATCTTCATTGAGGTATACGCGTCAATCAACTGAATTAACTCAACGTTTCGACACATATTATGTCTTCTTCAAGAAGCTACAATCAAATAAAGTAGTGAATATATATATATATATATATATATATATATATATATATATATATATATATATATATATATATATATATATATATATATATATATATATATATTTATTTATTCCTTGAGTGGGATTTGAACCCACGATATGTTCTTTGCTAGAGAACTGCGTTACCAACTACGATAATCGAGGGAACAAATCTCACTCGATTTAAATTTAATTTGTATGTATTTTTTTATTAGTACTCATGTACACTAACTGTATTTATTAATGATCACAGTCAACTTTTTGTACTTATGTCATGACAGCCCGCAATTCGCTAGGTTTCACATATGACATGCACATAACTGATTTTAAGTTTATTTGCGAAAGCAACTTTCATAGAAAACTATAGAAGGAAATGTTTTATTTGAACAAAGTTCGTTGATTATACAAACTGTATGTAAATCAAAATTTAAGATGGAAGAGCACGTCTATACTGTTGATTCAAAAAACAGATTATCGTAGGAAGGGCATCTTCCAAAAATATTTTTGTATATACATGGTGACCCATTTTCCAGCACTACACTGAACTTTTGTTTTTTATGGAACACTTTATATATTTGAATCCTCTGTTAAATGATGAGCAAAATATATAAGGTACTATGCGTCTACGACTAACGGTTCATACGTTATTGACGTTTTTATGTTAAAAAATTAGTCAATTAAATAAAATAGGCTTCTGTGCCGCCATCTTGAAAGATATCGGATTGTGGAATTGTGGGATTTGTTTCTCCCATGTGTTTAGTTTTAACTTATACATCCAGATTGCAGACTCTTTTCTCCACATATACAGGGTGGTCCATTATGCTCAATGTTATGTTTCTCATTTTTTTTAATGGAACACCCTGTATTTTATTACAGATTTGAATATCATTTTTACGAACTTTCAATAGATACTACTTTATACTACCTATTCCCAAGTCTTTTTGAATTATTTAGTGATAAAGTTAAAAATTGTTAAATTTTGTTGCTTTTGTACCTTTTAACCTACATATACATACATATGTAGACATATGTAGGTATAGAAGTTTATGCAATCGACTTTTTTTCACTATCGAACATTTGACCCCGCCGCACTACCATAATCGAGTACGTCGGTTTCTAGAAAATTGGCGCAAAGATCACTATATAGGTCGCGGTGGTCCAATTTCTTGACCAGCGGGATATGTGAAATAGAAGGTGTATAGGAATTTGCCTACTACAGCGCCCAATATGAAACTTCGAATTAGTGAGACTTTTCAAAGTATTCGAAGAAGCATCCTTCAAAATGTCAAAGCAACCTACACTAGGCGGTTGACACTGTGCATTGCTGCAAATGGAAACATTTTTGAACATTTTGACAAATTCAAAAAAAGTAACAACATTTTACACTTTTCAACTTTATCACTAAATAACCCAAAAACACTTAGGAATAGGTAATACAAAATGAGCATCTATTGAAAGCTCGTAAAAAATTCGATTCAAATACAGGGTGTGCCATTTAAAAAAAAATAAAAAAGATAACGTTGAGCAAAATACACCACCCTGCATATGTAGAAAAAAGAGTCTGCAATCGTAACGTAGAAGGTCATACTAGACATATTGGAAAAAGAAATCCCAAAATTGCACCTCGATATCTTTCAAGATGACGAAACAGGAGCCCATTTAATCGAAAATTGTTTTTTTCCTAAAAATGTCAATACCTTAGGAACTCGTAGACAACATTTAACAGGGAATTCAAATGTATAAAAATATATTGGGCGTTCCATAAAAAAACACAAGTTTAGTGCAGTGCTCGATAATAGGCATACAAAAATATTTTTACAAAATGCTCCTCGTTATTGGCTACAATAATCTGTTCTAACATTTTTTTTGAAATCAACAGTATAGTCGTAATATTCCACCCCAAATCGTTGGGATACCTTATATATATATATATACATATATATATATATATATATATATATATATATATATATATATATATATATAATATATATATATATATATATATATATATATATATATATATATATATAAATTTATATATATAATATAATACATTTTGCGTGGACGGAGGATTTCTCCTTAACTATTGGAGACATCAAAACCAACTTTTGTGTGGTAATACACGATCATTGGACCTACATTCTAAAAATATTTAGGTATATACAAAAATATGCCAATACAAACCTGTATTTTTTTAATGGAACGCCTTGTATATTTTTGCATCTTTGGATTCACTGTTACATTTAGAATAAAAGTGTAGAAATTTGTATCTATATCACTAACCGTTCTGCAGATATCACTTTAGTACCAAAATACAGTTAACTTTGGAACCACGGTGCGACCGTTATCACCATGATTTTGTAAAACTATTTATACCACTGACTATTAACAATAGTTTACTAACAAACAAACCGGGAAATTTTTCTAAAACATGTAAAACTATACAGAATGATTAACTTACGCGAAATGTAATTTTTCTCAATTTTTTCAAACGCAACACCCTATATATTTTTTCACATTTCGATTCCCCGTGAAAAGTAGATACTAGATACTAGCTTTCATAACCATAAGACGGACGACCCTTCTTGAGATATTGACGCTGTTTTTGAAAATATTGACATACGAAAACAAATAAAACAATATCCAGAGCAAATAAGAAAATACGAATGCAAATAATTTGTTTTAGGGAACTTAATTAATAACTAAACAATAAAATAATTCTCTACACCTAAAAATAAGTTGAACAAGTAAACATAAACGAATAAAACCATAAATTCAAATTAAATGTTCAAAATGCTGACCACGCCTAGCTAAACACTTTGCAATTCGCTCGGTAAACGAAAGATTCACTCGCAACAACATTAGAGGCAAAATAAATGGTTTGAAACGCAGCTCTAATTCTATTTTTCATATCTTCGCTTGTGGTGGCAGGATGTAGGTAAACCTTTTCTTTAACCTAGCCCCAAAGGAAGAAATCAAGGGGCGTAAGATCCGGTGATCTGCCTGGCCAGTTTTGCACACCACCTCGTCCTATCCACCTCATCGGATAATTTTTATCGAGATATTGTCTAACGTTGATTGCATAGTGAGTGGGCACCATCAGTTGAAACCACATCGTACGAATATTATCTACCTCGATATTTTCCAAAAGCTGGTAAATCATTTTCCAAAACTGTAAATATCTTTCTCCAGTAAGACTCCCATCAAATAAAAAAGGACCAACCACATTAAAATTAATTATACCACCCCACACATTAACTGACCATCGATGCTGGTGACTAACAACTCTTAAGATGTGTGGATTAGTATCTGAATGGTGATGATAGTTATGTGTATTAATATAGTCATTATTGAGAAAAGTTGCCTCATCCGTAAATAGAATGTTATTAACAAAATTGTGTTCTTCATTTACTTTAGTAGTTACTCATTGGCAGAAAGATTCATGATTTTGAAAATTTATTTCACTTAAAGCTTGATATTCCTCGATTTGATAAGGATGCAATTTGTTTTTTTTTTAATAAAGCTGGGAACTGTATTTCTATTTAGGTCTAGATGTGTACTTAGCTCTCTGGTACTAATTTGCGGATTTTCTATAAGAGAGACTCAATTTCTTCATTTGGGCTTGTTTTTAGCGCGCTTGGGACAACACACACTTCCAGAATTTATAAATCTCACAGCTACATTCATAAACGATTCTCTCCTCGGCTGCCTTCTCTCTGGGTATCGTTCACAGTACAAACGTGTAGCCAGCACAGCATTTCTTTGAGCTTTGCCGTAAATAAAGATCATACCGACCATTTCTTCTTTGGAAAAATTCATTTTATACAAAAATTGACAAAACGACAATCCAAAAACCCACAAACTAATGGAACAATATTTTAATGATTATGCAAACGTCCAAACAATAGATGCAATTGTTCCTTTTATTACGAGCGGCTAGTCTACCTGATTTGTTTTGTTGAATTCTACTGTCATAGTATTTTAGAACATTTTTACTTAAAAGCGTCAATATCTCAAGAAGGGCCCGTCTTATGGCTATGAAACCTATTATCAATTAGTATCTACTTTTCACGGAGAGTCGACATGTGAATAAATATAGAGGGTGTTGCATTTGAAAAAATTGAAAAGAATTACATTTCGCGTAAATTACTCATTGTGTATAGTTTTACATGTTCTCGAAAAATTTCCCAGTTTGTTTGTTAGTAAACTATGATTAATAGTCGGTGGTATAAACAGATTTACAAAATCGTGGTGACAACGCATCGTGGTTCTAAAGTTAACTCTATTTTGGTACTAAAGTGACGATATCTGCAGAACGGTTAGTGCTACAGATATAAATTTCTGTACTTTTACTCTAAATGTAACAGTGAATCCAAGAAGGCAAAAATATACAGCGTGTTCCATTTAAAAAGCTCAGGTTTGGGTTGGCATATTCATCACCCTGTCTATACCTAAATATTTTTAGAATGTAGGTCCAATAATCGAGGTTTACCACACCAAATTGGATTTGATATCTCTAATAGTTAAGAAATACTGTCCACGCAGAATTTCTCTCTCTTCTCTCTCTTTTTATATATATATATATATATATATATATATATATATATATATATATACATGAGTCCAGAAGTTATGTCTAAATTCATTTAAAGTTCATGAGAAATACACGTCGATTTTATTTTGAATCTCATTACCATGTTATACAAAGTCAACAGATCTAATAAAATTAATATTAAACCGTACAATTTTTTTCTGTCAAAAGGAACAATTTATTCACAACAACAAATCAAATCAAATGTTCAAAATGTGCACCATTTGCGGCTTCTGATTTTCTCTTTCAATATCTGCAGATTGTTTGGCCTGTCAACATATACTTGTGATAACCCCACAGAAAGAAAACATTTACCTATTGTTTATGGATCACCTTGGATACGATTATTTTGCAAGTGTTCTTGATAGTTTTATAAAGACAATATTTATTTTTTTTCGTAAATATCTCGAGATCTGTTGACTATGGATAACATGGTACATGAATTTACTCAGAATTCAAATCAGATTCAGAAAATGAAATAAAAACAGGTGTTTCCATTTGACAAAATCAAGTTGGCGGTCATAACAATATTTAGGACTATATACAAAATTTTACCACTAAAAACCACAGTCAAAAAAAAAAATAGAAGTGTCAGCTTTCTCCAAAATAGACTTGAACTTTAAAATGAATTTAGACATAACTTGAAACTCACTGTAATATACACCAACACACACACACACAATATATATATATATATATATATATATATATATATATATATAACGTGTTCCTGATTTTGCCCAATTTTAATTCCTCATGTCGTTAAAGAAGATTTATGCATTTTTTCCGTAAAGAATGTATCTGCATTGTGTCGGAAAAAAAGATTCCTGTATTCGTATTTTAGCTTTGAAGTCATCTTATTTGCCGCCACCTTGTTACTGTGTAACTTTTTGGATTTGTGCTATCTTGTTTCCGTTGCTCTATTTCTGCCATAATGTAATGTGGTACTACGCATTACGTTTCATATATTCGAAGGCTAACTGATGCAAATTCTTACAGCAGCATTATCAAAATATACGCCATGAGCATTATGTTTCGTTGACTCATCATCGTAACGTCAAGGTAACGTCTTGTTATTTAAAAAATCACTTACAGCGAGAAAATTCACAATTTTTAGTTTAGATGCTAACGTAAAAACGTTTTTTTAAAAATAAGTGGCACGTTTAAGAATTACCTACTGCTAGCGGAATTCTCACTATTTTGTTAAAGTCAACGCTTATTTTCTCTGAAAAATAAGGGGCATGTAATTTAAAAATCATTGACTCCTGCAACCAAAATCTGCCAGTATACAAACGTTTTCGTTTTATTGAAACCAATAGCTGAACTAAAAATTCAAAGTAAATCAGACTAAACAAAATTTCCATTACTTTATTATGAAGAAAAGACTTCTTATTTCGACAAGAGTGTACCACCGGTGGTGCACAAGTTATTAATGCGTTGAAAACCTTAGTGCTATGACTTTATATTACTAGTACACAAAAGACCTAACTTACTTCGGTGTTACCCACAATCCACGCGTGTTTGATAAAACGCGAGTGTGGGTCAGACCTATGCGTTCAAAACGCCGGTGGTTTACGCTTTATTTGGTAAAAACCCAGTAAAATACCATTGTATCCTACGGTGGGCCACACTTTATTCCTTAAAGTGCAGTAAAGTACCGAGTGGTGAGTTACGCTTATGCGTTAAAAACACAAGTGTGATACATAAAAAGCATTATTTTGTTAAAACCAAGCGTTGACTGACGAGGCACATAATTAAAAATTTAGCAATACAGAAAGAGGCCTTATTTAAAAAATGTGACCATTGTTTACTTTTATTGATAAAATATAATAAAACACAAGCTGTTGACAACTGATGTGACTCTCCTGCGATTTGCTGTGTCCTATCGAATACAACGTGGCCCACTGGTGAGTAATACTTACGTCTTTAACGCATAAGGGTCACCCACACGTAGGTCATACTTCTACTTCACTGTTTTACTGTTTTATCGAATAAAGGTAACCCACCGGTGGGCCAATCTTGTGTTTTTATCGAAACAAGGTCTTTTTGTATAGCACCCGTCGGTTACAATTCTATTTTGTTTGCAAACACTCGTTTGCTTTAACCAGATAATCATTTTGTATCTATATAAGGCCATTTTGTGTATGACAGATGTGTCACACCCGTATTTATATCGAATAATCGTGTCCCACTGTGAGTCACACTTGTGTTTTCAGCGAAATAATGACTTTTAGTGTACCGCCGGTGGGTCACACTCATCGATCTAAGGCGTTCTTGCACATTACTTCATCGCCATAGGCGCTCTTGTGTGCCACCCGTTGTACACACTCATGGAAAAATAAGGAGTTCTTCTTTGACAATAAGGCCTCTTGGATATTACCGGTGGAATTCTTGTTTAGTTTGTTTTTGTTTGCAACAAAACAAATAAATAATTTTTCTCCCAGTAGGTGATTTTTAAATTACGCGCAACTTATTTTTGGGAAAAAAGTTGTGACGCATTTAAACAAAAATTGTAAATTTTTGCATAGTAAGTGAAAGGAACTTAAAGAATTCAATGAATCATTAGTGAAATCGGTAACGTAATCCTTGTGAAACGTGTAATCTTGTCGTTTCAATGATGTCATTAAATGTGAAAGTGATTAGTCACAAGTGAAGGTTAAGCGTTAGAAGGTCGTCACTTTGTCTCATGTTTACTTGGTTTACGTGTTTGGTGTATTTGTATTTACTTGAATGTGTGTTTATGTGTTTGGACGCTGCGTAACTTGTTTGTTTCTTTGATTTGTATGTCGAGTAATTTATATGCCATTTCCAGGGCTGCTTTGGTTAGCTTTTAAATTATTTTGCATGTATCAGATTTTCAAATGTACCACTGATTTATCTTTGCCTAAAAATGCATTTCCAAAATGGCACTGTAAGAATTTTGCGCCAATTTGTTTTTGAATAGATCTGTTTTAACAAAACTTAATGCCCATGTCCTATATGCTGTTATTTCAAAATTCTGCAAGAGATTTGCATCAATTTGTTATGAGTAAGTGTGCACTAAAGATTTTTCGATGAGTCAATCCGCAAATAGAAAGTGGGTAAAAACATTACGTAAGGTGTCGATGAGTCATGCGAAAGTTGCTTTTAACCCTAACAGTAAGTTGTCAATAAGTTTTGTGATAGTTGGGAAGAATCAAGGAAGTGGAGGTTGCTTCGGAAGCAAGCTTGTAATTATACAACAAGATAGCATTATAAACTGTAGGTTAACTTACAAGATGTTGCTCTTTCTAGCCTCATGAAAACAGATCGCGAATTGGCTCATTAAGAGGAAGGGAGACAGAAATGGTCTCAGAAGCAGACCCACATGTTACAAGTGGTGCTCAACCGCTGGAAGTGGGTCATCAGGGCGGCGCGACGCATTCTCGAAATGTGGTGAAACACAGCTGCTAGAAATGGTATCCAGTATTTGAATTGGGGCCCGAAATTAAAAATGACACGCAGGGCGGAGACCCGAATGGTAAGAATGAGACCCAGGGAAGATCACAGATGTCAGAACATAGGGAGGTCCCCTTGTTGGTATTCAGTGTTAGAAATAGAGAAATGGGGGCCATGGCAGACCCCACATGCTAAAAATGGGACTCTGTTGTGAGACTCATATGTATAATAGAAACGGTTACCATGGGCTGTCCCGGTTGTTAGAAATGGGGCCGACAGCGGAGCCTCACATATGCAGAATGGGATTCTCAGCTGTTAGAAATGGGGTTCTAATCTGGCGGCAAATTTAAAAAGGTATATTGGTACAAGACAGTGGAAAGAGGTTAGCGGAAACAAGACGGCAGAAACAAGTCGGAGGAAAGAAGATGGCGAAAACTGTAAAAACAAGATGACAGCAAGGCCAAACCGGGAGACGGAAATAAAATGACGGAAACAAAATGGCAACAGGAAGACGGCAGAAGCAAGATTTCTGACAAAGCACCGAATACAAAAATCCTCATTACCGGCAAAGTACCGAAATGTTTATACTGACAAGTAGTTTCGCCTGCTTGTGAAGTGGGAAGTATTGGAGAAAGACCGGGGCGCGGAGTGAAAACAAAATTCAAGGACCAATCCGAAGCAGTTTGGGCGGGGCTTAGGAGTGGAGGTGAAGGTAAAGACGGTGAATCAGTAACAAGTAGGACGTGGCAATCCAATTTGTTAGTATGGGTTTTTCAAGCCATAGAGGGAAAGGCTGCCAAAATAGCAGTAAATGGGGATAATAATTAAAATGGAAAGTAGGAATTCAAACTAATGTAAGGGTTAAAATAACGCCGGAAGGGAGCTGACAGAAAAAAGGGCATAGCGTAAGATTGAAATGAACGACATTAGTGCCAATACGGTATTAAAAATATTATGTGACTTTTCGTTTATTCTGAACCATCATCAGGTTTATTTTTTCTTATGGGGGTTAAGATATATTTTATGTCGTTGGATGGAGAATGTTATGCTGATTTTAGCAATATATAACACTTTATGGTTTGATCGACTGCGAACTAAAATAATGAGAAAATACGAAGAACAAGGATTCAGCAAGGAATAATTACAGTAGTTCTACTTATTTAATTTGTTAAACTCGTTAGAACATCCAAAAAAATATAAAAACATTTAAACAATTTAAAAAAACATTAACAAACAACTCAAACAAGTAGGTCTATGTAACACCGTCATAATAGCGACAACGCAAATTTATCGATAGGTAACAACAAAATAATTACACAGACAAACAAAAAAGAATTATTATAATAAATGTTCGAACAAGTTTCCTCCTTCTTGAATACAGTAACGAATTCTTCTTCTACAATTGTTTACGCTTCTTTGAATGGTTCGCCTGGGAATTTGACGAAGTTCATTAACAACCCTATTCTGGAGTTCTTCTATATTTTGCGGTGGCGTCTTATAAATCATATTTTTTAAATAGCCCCAGAGGAAGTAATCTAAAGGGGTTAAATCTGGACTTCTTGCTGGCCACCTAAGTGGTCCCCTATTTCCCATCCATTTATCAGGAAATTCGCCGTTAAGATATTCACTTATTATCGCAGCATTATGAGGAGGAGCTCCGTCCATTTGCCACCAGAGAGTCCATCTTTCGTTTAGCGGAACATCATCCAAAAGGTCTGATATTTCGTGTGTTAGAAATGCGAGGTAGCGTTGAGACGTTAGGATACCTTCGTAAATAATTGGCCCAAGGAGCCTATCCTTCCAGATTCCAACCCACACATTAAAGGACCGGTGGCCTTGTCCTCGCATTTGCCTGTTAATTCGTGGATTTTCAACGGACCAGTAGTGCTCGTTATTACGATTAAACATTCCATTAGTGGAAAAATTGCACTCATCCGTCCAAATTATTTGATTGAGAAAGTTGCGATTTTCCAGCATTTTGGTATTAAGTTGGTTACAAAAATCCAACCGTCTCATATCGTCCCCAGGCCGAAGAGTTTGACTAACGTGTAACTTAAATGGTTTATAACGGTGTTGCTTTAACACTCGCCAAACTGTCGTTTTTGGCACTTCAATAGTTTGCTCTATTTCTCTGGTAGATGTTGAAGGATTTTCTTGAACCTAAGATGGATAACATAAAGTCATAACTCTCCAAAAAAATGTCTGCTGAAATTAGCAGTGAAGTGAGTGGAAATTTTATAATTAGTATAATACTAACAAATAGTACCTTGAATATTTTTCCCACCCAGTTTACCCTTTTTGATT
>JARFJB010002192.1:545000-676073 GCA_036346205.1 Vesta saturnalis | reverse complement strand
ACTAGGTCATTAAAAATTAAATATTGTTAAACTGCCTCAAAGATGACAAATCAGAACACTCTCTACGGCGAAAGCTAACAATGAAATTTGTCAGCCAAAAAACATATTTAACAAAATTTAATCGAGTTATGATGTAAGTGTAAAGTTTGACAAACTTCAATTTGAAAATGATAGAAGCATTCACAAATCCAAACATCACATCAAATAAAATAACCCAGTTAAATCTAACAAAGAGATATCTTTATCAATAAGTGGAAGTGTAATTAACAATGAAAAGCATAATGCAGAACGTTTTTTGTAATTTTTAATTTTAATTTAATTTCAACTACTTATGTTAAATTATGGTGCTGTGGTAATTTAACATATAATTGGTAAAGCATTTGCTTCAAGGTCTAGAAAAAACAGCAAAAAACTTAGACATGCCAAAAGTTAAAATCAAAATCAAAATTAAGACGTATCATTATGCTTTTTTTTAATTATAAGATGCCAAAACCTATTTAAACGGAGATTTGCTTCTTGTCTATTAAAATTATTAGGGTGTTTATATATTTCAATAGCTTCACGTTGTAAACGAACATAATAATGAGTTTGTCTTGACAATATTTCCATATTGTCAAATTGAATGTCATGATTTAGATTATTCAGGGCATGGTCAGCCACAGCAGACCTCTCTGGTTGACCTAATCTACAAAATCTCATATGTTCTTTGCGTCTTGTATCAAAGCTACGTTTTGTGGTTCCGGTGTATACTTTTCCACATGAACAAGATAACTTATACACTCCGGAAGATGATAAATGGTTTAGGTGATCTTAAATGTTCTTTAATTTTTCTTGTAGGTTTAAAAATAGTCCTAATGCCATATTTGATTAGGATTTTTTCAATTCTATTTGTAACATTAGCTATAAAAGGAAGAAAAGCAGTACCAACATTAAGAACTGGTTTTTCTTTAAGGTTACGCCTATAAGGTGTAATAACATTATTAATATTTGTAAGTGAATATCCATTATCTTGTAAGGATTTTCTTAAATATTTATATTCATCATTCAAAAATTCAGGGTTACAAATTCGTTTTGCTCGATCTACTAAAGATTTAATTACACTAATTTTTTGACGTGGATGGTGGTTGGATAATTTATGAAGGTATCTATCAGTGTGTGTCGGCTTTCTGTAAACGTTAAAAGATAGTGAATGATTATTTTTAGATATTAATATGTCAAGAAATGGTAAACTTCCATTAGTTTCTTTTTCCATGGTAAACTGAATACTAGGATGTATACCATTTATAAAAACCAAAAATTTTTCATTAAGATACAAGTTTATAACCAATAGAAATGCAGCATCACAGAAATATTCGGTCAATATCAACTATTGCCATGGACAGACATAAAACACTGAAATTTATGCTAACAGTTCATAGTTTGTTTATCAAGTGAATTCCTAAAAACAGGCCTCAAGAGTCGCAAACAACTTATTAGCCGTAAAATCAGCAAAAACATACGAAACATTTTATTCTCAGTTTATGAATTGGAAATACATAAGTTTATGGACACATTATTCAATTTTCAAATCTACGTTATGTATTAAGCATATGGTGAATATATCCAAATATCCCAAATTGCACGGCCCGATGAAGAGAAAGTCTCAAGGGTATCAACCCAAAAAATCTAAAAGTTTTTCTGCAAATGAAATAAAGCAATTTATTGAAGAAGCCCCAGATGTTAAATATTTATTGCCCAAGGTAAACAAACCTTAGTTTTTAGTGTAATGTACTAAGTGAATAATTGTGCTTTTCCATAGTTGGCATGCATGTTTGGTATTATGGGAGCTTGTTCGAAGGCATACGCTACACAAATTGGAATTGGAAGATGTAAATGATTTTGGATCAACCCTTTGTGTAACAATTAAAGATACAAAAACAAAAGCAACACGAAAATTCACAGTGACAGAAATATATTATGCAATATGCAAAAAGTACATGAACCTTCGTCCAAAAAATTGTATAAACCCAATTTTTTTTGTCAACTACATAAACGAAAAATGCACCATACAAAACGTAGGAATAAATAAATTTGGAAACATGGGAAAAGAAATTGCAACTTACTTAAATCTTCCGGATCCCAATTTATATATCGGACACTGCTTTCGTCGCAGTTCTAGATGGTGGTGGTGACGTTACCTTACTAAAACGTCACAGACGATGGAAATCCACGTTAGTGGTCGAAAACTACATTGATGAATCAATCCAAAATAAAGCCCATCAAATTTTAAACTCAATTGAGTACAGCCAAACCAACAATTTAATGGAATCCAAAAATATAATAGAACTGTCAGAAGTACCAAAATTGTATTTTAATAACTGTACTATTCAGAATGTAACTATAATTCAAAAAGAAAAATTCTAAAATTTCCATTTCTTTAATAAACATTGATTCTGTGTTTTCTTTGTTATAATCTGTATGTATGTATTATTGAGCTTCTTTAGGTACCTATTATAGTTCATAATTTCTTTATACATTTTTAATAAATTTTGAAAATAAAGTGCTTATCTTTCTTCTTATGACTGGTCATAGAAAAAATAGTGTATGCAGCTCAGATTTAATGACTATTAAGGCACTTGTATTCTCATACTCGTGTCTTGATAGCTCTCATTAAATGCTCGTTGCATAATATACTATTTCAATAACTTATGTTCTGTAATAAAATACTTTAAATACAGTAGTATTTATAGTATTCCTTTGATCATTACAGTTGTGCTTTGCGTTTTCTATTATGTGTCTGTAAAATAATTTATATCTACCTTTAACTTTCATTATCGTTGCGATCTGTTTTCACTGCTTCCCAATAACGTAATGATTTCCGGGATCTTTCATCCTCTTATCCCACAAAGCATTCCTTTCGAACACAAGAGAAATTAACAGTTTCGTATCTGCAACTTCAGAATTCGCCATTATTTAGAAAAAGGAGGAACGACATCAAAACTATACAACTGCCGCAGGCAGTCTGCGCGCAGGAATTAAGTGGACATACACGTGAGCTTGTTTACGCTTGTATCCATCGCGCAGGTTCTCAATTCAGTTTACTAGTAGACAGTCAACATTACCTTCGTTATATATATATATATATATATATATATATATACAGGGTGTCCAGTTTAAGATGAAATGCATGGGGATATTGGAAACCGTTAGAGATACGAAGATGGTTAAGTGGAGAAAAAGTTGCGTCATTATATGCCCAAGAAGTAACCATGGTTACATGTCAAAAATCCACTTCCATTTACTAGACACAGGGTGATAACTGAAAATATGCGTTTTCTAAAAATCGCTATATCTTGTTTCTTGCAAGAGATACATCCACGATTTTTGCAGGATGGAGGTAACAGGTATCGAGGATTTCAAAAATGATTTTGAAAATAATCTAGGCCTACTAGATTTTGAGATAATGCACGCAACTTTCGATTTTCTTATGGACGCCATATTGGATTTTTGCATTTTTGAATTCTTCATAAAAAATGCTTTTCAACCATATATCATATGTTTATAATCTGCCAATGAGAAAGTGTCAAATTACACAATTAAATTTATATCAAAGCAACCTTGACATATTATGTATTTTAATTAAATGAAAATTAATCTACAAATTAAACTAACTATTGAGAACAATATTATTGATTATTAACATAAATCATAATAATAAAAGTGACAAAAACAACAAAAATAAAATTTAATATTATACTGAATTTTACTATTAATTAATCAAATGCTCGAATAAACCTTCATTCTCCTGCAAACACCATCTGCATCGAGTTAGCACTGCATCACAAGAGTTCCTTATCATCTCGCATTTTGAATTCTTCATAAAAATGCTTTTCAACCATATATCAGATGTTTATAATCTGCCAATGAGAAAGTGTCAAATTACACAATTAAATTTATATCAAACTAGGCCTTTGCCAATCAACCATCTATTCAATTATTGCAAGAGAATGGAGGTTTATTCGAGCGTTTGATTAATTAATAGTAAAATTCAGTATAATATTAAATTTTATTTTTGTTGTTTTTGTCACTTTTATTATTATGATTTATGTTAATAATCAATAATATTGTTCTCAATAGTTAGTTTAATTTGTAGATTAATTTTCATTTAATTAAAATACATAATATGTCAAGGTTGCTTTGATATAAATTTAATTGTGTAATTTGACACTTTCTCATTGGCAGATTATAAACATATGATATATGGTTGAAAAGCATTTTTATGAAGAATTCAAAATGCAAAAATCCAATATGGCGTCCATAAGAAAATCGAAAGTTGCGTGCATTATCTCAAAATCTAGTAGGCCTAGATTTTTCAAAATCATTTTGAAATCCTCGCTACCTGTTACCCCATCCTGCAAAAATCGTGGATGTATCTCTTGCAAGAAACAAGATACAGCGATTTTTAGAAAACGCATATTTTCAGTTATCACCCTGTGTCTAGTAAATGGAAGGATTTTTGACATTAACCATGGTTACTTCTTGGGCATATAATGACGCAACTTTTTCTCCATTAACCATCTTCGTATCTCTAACGGTTTCCAATATCCCCATGCATTTCATCTTAAACTGGACACCCTGTATATATATATATATATATATATATATATATATATATATATATATATATATATATATATAATACCGTGAACGAGGCGACCTGCAACAGTATTTTTTTAAAGAACGGTAAGTCGTAAAGAGTTGGTTTATAAAAAATTATTAAACCCCATAATAAAGAATTGAATGGTGATATTATTTCTCGCAAAATCAGCATCCTGAATAGTTTTCTCCAGAATGTCTCCAAAATTTTAAATGGCACTACACGTCGAAAAAGATATTGTTGAAAAGATCATTAAAAAAGAAGAAAGTTTTATACAAAAATTTATTTTATTACTCCTACACCTTTTAATTAATATTCTTCGACTAACGTTAAATTTTAAATTCATTGTTAAGAAACAAAATTGAAAAGTCGGATTTTACCGGACAATAGTACAACGAATACTTACTGAAGATAAGAATTGTGTTGGACTTGCGGAGAGGAGGGCCACTTCAGAGGAAGTTGTCGTGGAACCTTCAAAGCCTTTTGCTCGAGATGCAGCAAGAAAGGAATCCTGTCCAAGGACTGCACATGCTCCAAGTCGCGAAACGCTCGCGACAAGATTGGAATGAGTAGTTACAACAAGTGAAGCAAGTTTTCCAGAAGCCACCGTCAGAATTACTTCAATCCATGTCCACTGATGATCGACTGTTCATTCTACTGGATATATTCTAAAACCCAGTGAAGGCATTGATCGACACATGTGCTTCCAAGACATATTTTGGTCTACAAGCGAAGAATCTCTTCATCAACAACAAGATCTATACCGAATCATTTGCCAATGATAATGTGAGACTAGCGGATTGTTCCATTATAGAATCATTAGGAAAATATGTATTCCCTGCAAATACGGGAACTAATAATTACAAAATTTTAGCGCACTACTTACCAAGTTTATCAACGGACGTTGGAATAGGACTAGACTCCCTTCAAGCAACCCAGACGGTTATCCAGCCAGGTCGAAAAATAATAATAAGTCCAGGGTGAAGCCATCCAGTTTCAAGCGGACTCCAAACCAAATTTAAGTGGAATGCGTGCTTCTAATGAAGAACAGCTTACAGTACTACTCACAGTTCTAAAAAAAGAGCCAGAGGAATTTAATCGAGTTCCAGGTAAATTAAACAAGATTACTTACCCCTGGTGTTGTAGAGACTCAGTCGCTACGGGAAGGACTCCACCTATATCAGATAAATCCAAAAATCTCCCTGCAGCACTCGGTCCAAAGCGCACTAGCTCACCCGACAAGAAGAAAGTTATTTCTCCAGTTACCTTTGAAGCAAGTCTTCAACCACATACCAAGAAGTTGGTGAGACAACCACGTCCAGAAGGGAGGCAGCCAACCAGTACCTGTATCAAGTAATCATGTTCGCAAGTTATTCCCGTACCAGGCAACGACCAGAACGGAACCAGTCAGCACCTCAAAATTACACCTAAACCAGCAGCAATTAAAAACCCAACCAAGTAAAAGTGTCATGTATAATTCCAATCTAGGTTTATTCCACCCTAAGAGAGGGAGGTATGTAAAGACCCAAATAAGAAGTAAGCAAGACAAATTATTATTAATTTAAAAGTTATGTAGGTAATAATGCAATAAAATTTGTTTTCAATACCCAGATGTGGTAACGCACGTCACTTTTGCGTATGCACCATTTCCCCCCTTCGATGCGAGCAAAACCGAGCCCCACTTCACTACGAAGTATAAAAGCGAAAATTATAATATAATGTCGCACTTTTCTGTAGTATTTTATTACTACATTTGCTTTCCTACACTTCGTTCGAAAATCTCTTTATTCGAGAAAATCCTGACCAGTGCTCTTAGGGCATTTTCTTTGAAATTATTAAAATTATTAACATTTTATACCATATTACAGAGCTTTGAAAACAATTTCTATTTCAAGATATTAATAGCAAAATACCTGTGTATTCCTGCCCTTAATAATCCAATTACCAATTAACCTGACGCGAAAGAGGAACAATACAACAAGTATAGAATTTACACTGTCATCTGAATACCTCGGCGGGAGTGTCCGACACATATCATTCCATTTCGCGTAACAAAAATAGTAATTGTTTTGTAAATGAACGAAATTCGATTTAATATAATAAAGACACTACAAATACGTATAAATTGACGTATTAAAATCAATTAAAAAAATAAAGACAATACAAATACGTATAAATTGACGTATTAAAATCAATTAAAACTTGACATCAACACAATCCCAATTAAAGTCTCATCAATATTTCAACGTATCAACAGAATTTTCCTGTTTATTTTAATTTAAAAAACAAGTTGAGTGAATTGCATTCTCAAACCTTATCTGCGTTTATGTATCAGATTTGTATAAATCGCATTTCAATTGAAATAGGACGAATACAAACATTCCAGATTATTTTCAACCCTGTGTACATAGTATAATTACTATAAATTACCCCGTTTATGTTATAATAATTTCCTCGTGTATCAATAAATACTCTATAAATTTACATTCAATAACACGCATGCAAATTAAAGCCATCTACGGCCATAACGGATTGATCGAACGAATTCCTGGCCAATATTATATCGACAAACATTTCAATTCATTTATTGAGATTATGCCTACATATGTGCTGTAGTAATTAAATCTGTAATTAATTACGAAGCAAAACAAACATCCCTTTCTTAGAACTCACCTCAAGCAACGAATTTTATTTTAATTAAACTGCAACAAACGAAGATTACTTGCCTGTATAGAAAATAATCCAAATTAATCCCCCTGGATGCCAAAATTATATACACACAGCCCTTGAAACCGAGCGGAGAAACTGCTAGCGCCAGCCCTGTGTGTGTAATTAATTTCTATGTTCATGTATTCTTATGAAAGGTGTAATATACTTCATTTTTTAACTAGGAGGGGCGTTTCAAATAATTCCCGCAAAAAAGGTTACTTTCAATTGGCTCACATGTCGTCTTGTATACACTAGGGCAATTTCTAAATTGACCATTTTAACTGTCAGTTGCACTTGTGTTGTATACCTTCTTGCCCTTTTCAGTGTTTTATTTTTTTATTAAGAACTAAATTTCTTTCTATTTTCTTATCAAGTACCTCTTTTTTTTAAATATGGACACGACGCCAATCACAAGTAAGGTGAATGTATCTCCTGTAAAAAAAAAACGTGCACGCTTGAATTTAGGTCATTTATCGGTGTCGGAAAAACAATGCATATTAAACATGTATGCGCAAATTTTGTCTGATACTCCTCAAATGAAAATAACCACCATTGTCAAGAAAATTTCAGATACAGCAGCTGAGAGGAAATTTAACCTAAATTATCCTTTTTAAAAACTACATTTTAGGAGTAGAAAAATCTACTGTTTACCGCACAATGAAAGAATATAGAGTCGCGGCAAACTCTTTTCCAATGTGGGGATAAACGTCAGCGCTTGACATTGTTGCCAAACGTATGAAATTCGACGTCAGCATAATACTTAGGTTATATTGTTTACATTTATTTTGAAAATTAGTTTTTGATGGAAATACTCGTTCTCAACTAAATAATAATACTTTTAACAGTTCTTAGATCATTTTGCGATGATTAAGCAATTGTAACATTTTGAAGTAGTCATGTATAATTTCGAGCAGCTTATCGAAAATCTCAAAATGTGGAAAACGTCAAAATTAGAAGTTATGTGTAAACAGAAGAGCTGACAACATTGTAATTTATTCGGCAGTTCTAACAACCCAACAACATGTATTTCACTAACATAGATATATCATTTGTAATTATCAGGGTTATTATGGAAGTTGGTATGTTAAGTTTGTCTCTCTCTAACAATTTCACCCCCACAACGGAAAAGATTTTGCGTGACTATATACACAACGGAGCTGTTACCCATTCTACAAGTTCAGGAGGACGGCCACATATTGTAGCAATGTACGAGACAATTAATGCGTTTGACAAATAATACACAACTTTTTTCACAGGAATGAACTTCCAACATTGGATACAATTTCCACGGGGTCGCCCTGCAATTCATTTATGAATTTGCAGATTGCCGCGTTTACTTGAAATATATTCTAATTAAATATGTACCTAACTTAGTGAAGTAAATCCAATCTTCTCGGTTTAATATTAAAGAAACTCGTATACACCGTGTCCAAGATAAGGATGCCCACTATGGGGATCTCGGAAATGGTAAGAGATGGAAGGTCGGTTAAATAGAACAAAAGTTACGCATTTGAGAGGATGTATATATGGTCTTTGTAGAACTCGAATATCTCTTTTAGTTTTGGAGATATTTGAAAAAAATTGAATTTTCTGATTTTCGTTTTAATTTTTTTTTTCTGACCTTATTTGAAGAGCTACCAAGAAGAACCATTCAGAATCAAAGAGAGAATTTAAATATGGCAAAAATAATTGATGATGGTTGCAAACGAAACGATGTATCAAAAATTGAATAACAGCATTAAGTAGAGCTAGAAAAGTGGCAATGAAATGTGCTCTTCTTTTCTTGATAGCTCTTCAAATAAGGCCAGAAAAAAAATAAAAACGAAAATCAGAAAATTCAATTTTTTTCAAAGATCTCAAAAACTAAAAGAGATATTCGAGTTCTACAAAGACCATAAATACATCCTCTCAAATGCGTAACTTTTGTTCCATTTAACCAACCTTCCAACTCTTACCGTTTCCGAGATCCCCATAGTGGGCATCCGTACCTTGGACACGGTGCACAACAAACTCATTTCTTAATCTATAAATACCATATAACTATAAAATATCATTTAGTATACCGCGAAATTTAAATTTCTCAGCCACCCGTTACACCATGTGACTAAATAATAAGAAAAAATGTGCAAATTATACGGAATAATGGATAGTTTAATAGAACTATTAATAATTTCCCTTGGTTCTTACGCAGAGAGCAGTTTTAGTAAAAGCTCGGATGGTGATAGTGAATAAATTGTAACAAAATGAATAACTTTTTGTAACATTACAGAAATAGTGTGTGGCTTTCGATAATATAATTATCATTTTAAACGCATTGCAATATTTCATGTTTTATTTAAATCTTGTAACCAATAATGACAAATATTTAAGACTGAAATTGTACGTAGTATTTTTTGTTCAATGTAAAGCACATTTCGTTTTGTATTATATTTTACTCCGTTTATAATTTATAGTAAACTGTAAATTTAAAAGTAAATTTGTAACTTTATTGAACGGTCTTTCACTATCAAAGGTAAGTAAAATGGTACTTAATGTGTAAAATTTTCATTTGAAAATAAAATTAAAACGTTCAAAGCTGTATAGTTTACAAAAACCGCACTTATGGAAATAGACCTTACAGATGTAATAAAATCGCGGAGCGTTTACTATAACCTAACCTATATGTGAACAATGAAATTCAAAATTAGTTTTGGTTACTAAATTTAGTGATATTTTATATTGTAAATCAGTCTTACTCCTCCTAGTTAAAAAATGAACTATATAACGCATTGAATGCTTTTCAAAAGTAAAAAATTCCGGAGTTACTCCTATTTGATGTTGTGGGTTTAAACTTAGATACTAACAAAAAATCTGAAAATCCGTAATAGCTCCTTTAAATATTTATATTCCGGCATGTCATAATGACATTATTAAAGATTTTATTTTTAGTGTCAAAATAACACATTTTATTGGACTGGGTACTATAATGAATTCATTATAGTACTAAGTATTATGTATGAAAAAAATGTATAGGTACCTATAGTAGGCAGAAATAATAAAAAATCTACTTGTCATTATGTAAATTCAAATGCAATAAGAAGTTTCATTAAACAAAAATCGCCGGAATATAAAATTTAGTATAAAATACGGATCATACACAACCATTATGGTACACGCCATGTTATCAGACTCGGCTGACGACTCGTCTGATAATACTCACGACTAGTACCATAATGATTGTTATAACATAAATATCTATTATAGGGCTTGTACAAAAAGTCAAAACAAACACATAAGAAATTATGTAAAAATAAAGAAAGCTTTTAATTATTATATAAATTGCGCATCTTTTGTCAATTGTATAAAAACGTTAGTCACCAAAACAAAAAAATGCAACTCTTAAAAATTCATAACAAATCTCTTGTGAAATTAAAGTACATTTCCCATTTAAAATTAAAAGAGAAACAACATTGATAATGCTTTTTTAAGGGCAATCTAAGTTATTTACACGTGATGTGCTCCTGTAACTTGAGGAAATTATAATCTTTCGGTTAGTTTTGTATAATTTATGAATGCGATTGGATAATATAGAAAAGTTTATGTTCATATTTATGGTTAAAGGTTATCATATCAGTTGGCTGTTTTAAGGAATAGTATGATAAATACAATAATTAAGCATAGAATATGTGTATGAAATAATAAACCTAATTTATCATACACTGTGAAATGCAGTATTTAGTGTGAGTTTCCTGCCTTGTGCGTGTGTATTTATCTCGAAAGTGTACAATTTGGACATTTTTGTGATTTGTGTGTACCATTAAAATGTCTACGTTACACTACAAGGTAAGTGACATAATCAGTTTCATGTGACGTTTAAATTTAAACAAATCATTGTTATGTAGAAAGGTTTGTTATAATTTTTATAGCTTTTGTAACTTTAATTGTTACCTTGAAAGCTGTCATCGTTTTCCAAAAGATAATTTTAATTAGCTTAATATATCTTTAAAACCTTTACAGCTTATGTAATTAATTTTTGCTCTTTGTGCTTGTTGTTCTTTGTTTTATTACATACATTTTTTTTTATGTTTTTGACTTACTTTGCCGTGGTTAATATTTATTAAAAGTAAGTACGAAAGCCGCTTATACAAATGATATTAAAATTACATTGTTGTATTTTTAAAATGGTAATAATAACCTTTTTGTTCTATTTTCTTGGTTTAGTATTTTAAATTTTCACTTCTAAAAGAATAATCAATAAGGGAGAAACGATTACGAGATTTATTCAATTTATATTTCATAAGCTATGAAAACATTTCACACTAACGATGTTTTAATGATGCACACATTTCGAAATGGCAAGATACATAGAAAGAAATCTATCATATATACATTTATGTTGAAAAATTAATTTTAAACAGTTTTTAAGTCTGGCAATCAATGTCTGTTGTTAGACAAAGCGATTCTGAGATTAATATAATATTACAATTAGTTCTCCATAATATACTTACTAATTCTGGGTCTGTAAACTTGTGATGAATTGTTTACCCTTTTGTTGCATGAAATGTATAGGTATTTACGGCTAATAAGCAAAAAAACGTGACTTTGTCGATCATAACAATAAATGGCGCCAATGAAAAATGTAATGGATACTTAGAAAATAGAAAACGCATTATATGCATTTTACCATTTTATTATTATTTTTTTCTATTTTGCGTGTTTAATATGTACATTATGACTCTCAAACGGGTGTTTTAATGTTTGACCTTAAAGTTTAGTAACCTAACATTTTTTTTCTTGATGTTGGTATGTAAACAAATGAAGTTCTTTATTGATATATGTAAACATAAATGTGACATAACCTATTCTTATTTGAAATGTGTATATATCCTTTGTATTGAATTATTCCTGATTAATGTATTGCAATGATTAAGATGACCAAAACCGAATATGGACGATTTCTCTTTTTATTGTGTTTCAAGATAAAGCGTCAATATGCTTTCAGATTAAGCCGATTATATCTTTTGTGTAAAATATAACCTTCATTTAACCATGTTAACTTCACTTGAGTGTAAATTATTAAGTTTACATAGTATAGTGTAATTTTATTCGGATTATAATGTATATAGTACACAAGTTCTATTGAGAACATATTTATAAGGTAGTTTGAAATGAATTAGTAACAAATAATAGTTTTAATACCCTACATTTGTATCGAACTCAAACAAATAAATACCACTGTTGCCAACCTACATTCAAAATTATGAAATAAGGTGACAAATGGAATTTGCATTTTCACACAAATACACAAAATAGAAAAAATAGTATAAGAAACTCGTTTCATAAGACGCTTTATCGCATTCGTCCATTAGAAAACTCTCCGCTGCGCGGGTCGTTTTCTAAACTTGGACTCATGCGATAAAAACGCGTCTTATGAAACTTGTTTCTTAATATACTATTAGATATACAATAAATAAATCGTCACCTTTGCACATTTAGGTTTGACAAATACAACAGTCTTTGTTCTAAACGTTTAAATTTAGAAGTAAGTGTGAGATATAGCATTTTGGTTTAACAATGACCCACACATTTTCACACAATTGTAGTATGATTGAAATTAAGTCTCACATACCCAATCAGCAAGCAAATATTGAAAAAATATTTTTTGAAATGTTTTTGAAATATTGCAGACTTTAGAAAACGTTACTAAGATCTGTTAATGGCCATAAATACGTCGGTACTGCAATGTTTCAAAAATATTATTAAAATGTAAATAATATATTTGTCAAAATGTTTTAAAAACGGTGAAAATACTTATAAAATGTCTGCAAAATGCCTATAATAATATTTATAAATATTGGAAAAATCAGCAAGCAAAGTTAAAAGAATATTTTTTTAAATGTTTTTGAAGTATTACAGATAGATTTTAGAAAACGTTGTAAAAATCTGTTAGTGGCGAAACACACGTTGGGACTGCAATATTTCATATACATTATTAACATTTAAATAAAATATTTATCCAAATATTTTAAAATCGTTGAAGATGTCTAAAAATATTTTTTAAATGGTGAAAAAACTGTAAAAACTATAAAACTGTTTTTAAAATGTCAATAAAATGTCTGAAAAATACCACTTAAAGTATTTTTAAAGCGTGGAACTGCAAATTATCGATTAAAATATCTTTTAATAAGAACAAAAGAATACATTATGATTACAGAATAGTTAGAATGCTTCTTCATCTTCTTCGTCTACTCGCTTAGCTCTGCTTCTTGTGCTCTATACAGTTTTAAAAAGTTTTAAATTGTACAATGAGCTGGCGATTGGACGAGCCATAATTGAATTGATTTAATTATTTCTTGTCTGTTTTCATTAGGACATTTTTTTGATACAGGTTCTGAAAAATATGTTATATAGCTATGACATTATATATGTATTATATATATATATATATATATATATATATATATATATATATATATATATATATATATATATATATATATATATATATATATATATATATATATATATTCTATTTTCTAAGTATCCATTACATTTTCATTGGCGCCATTTATTGTTATGATCGACAAAGTCACGTTTTTTTGCTTATTAGCCGTAAATACCTATACATTTCATGCAACAAAAGGGTGAACAATTCATCACAAGTTTACAACTCCAGAATTAGTAAGTATATTATGGAGAACTAATTGTAATATTATATTAATCTCAGAATCGCTTTGTCTAACAACAGACATTGATTGCCAGACTTAAAAACTATTTAAAATTAATTTTTCAACATAAATGTATATATGATAGATTTCTTTCTATGTATCTTGCCATTTCGAAATGTGTGCATCATTAAAACATCGTTAGTGTGAAATGTTTTCATAGCTTATGAAATATAAATTGAATAAATCTCGTAATCGTTTCTCCCTATTATTGATTATTCTTTTAGAAGTGAAAATTTAAAATACTAAACCAAGAAAATAGAACAAAAAGGTATATACACATAATACCTTATTATTACCATTTTAAAAATACAACAATGTAATTTTAATATCATTTGTATAAGCGGCTTTCGTACTTACTTTTAATAAATATTAACCACGGCAAAGTAAGTCAAAAACATAAAAAAAAATGTATGTAATAAAACAAAGAACAACAAGCACAAAGAGCAAAAATTAATTACATAAGCTGTAAAGGTTTTAAAGACATATTAAGCTAATTAAAATTATCTTTATATATATATATATATATATATATATATATATATATATATATATATATATACGAAAAATATATCTCGAGTAGTGAATATTCTAAAACATGCATATACAGGGTATTTCAAAGAACGTTCCGCTAATTTCTAGGGTAAATAGAATATTAAAAAATAACGTTAGTGTGGTTAATATCCGAAAATGCATCCTTAAGAAGATACAGGCTTGTAAAAGTATATTTTGTATGATCTCTGAAACGGTTTAAAATACCTAAATGAAATTTAGACCACAAATAGGTTTGATTAGTAAGGTGGCGTGAAAAACACCACACACACACACACGCACACGCACACGCACACGCACACGCACACGCACAC
The DNA here is from genome assembly GCA_036346205.1 of Vesta saturnalis. Taxonomy (NCBI): domain Eukaryota; kingdom Metazoa; phylum Arthropoda; class Insecta; order Coleoptera; family Lampyridae; genus Vesta; species Vesta saturnalis. Next base: position 661,158 of record JARFJB010002192.1, on the reverse strand, counting down.
GCACACGCACACGCACACGCACACGCACACGCACACGCACACGCACACGCACACGCACACGCACACACACACACACACACACCCGCACGCATACGCAATAAGTAGATTTAGCGGTAGTGAAGAAAAGTTGTTTGCATAACCTTCTATGCCTACCATGTTGAAAGGTGATGCTACTAAGCGAAAAAACATGGCTAATCTCAAGTATATTTTCTTATAGATACATTTTTTACAGTATTACCAATGTTTTGCCAACCGTTAGCTGATTATCTTCTAACTCATTTATTCTGGCGAGTTCTCCCTCTAGACTCTATCCATACTATTATTAGGTCTACGATACCTACCTAATATATGTAGGTTGGAATGTAAAAAATTATAATTAAAATTACTTCATTTCTTTTAGTTTTCGTTTTGTCGGAGGGAAGATCGTGTGGTGTTTCACACCAGATATTTCATATTCGCTACATAAATTTTTGGTCCAATATGGGATCACGTAGTGGATACTTATTATTATCTGGGTCCGGATTAAGGAAAAAGTAATAAATGTGATCCATTTGAAAGCAACACCCTGTATATCAGAATTTTGCACATTTATAACGTATGCGCACTTTTCAATTGAACACGCTGTAATTAGTACACTACTTAAACAAGTTGTACATGTCTACATTCCAAGGAAATGATTAGCTTAATCTGAACAATATGCTATTAATATGTGTTTTTATGTGGTATAGTACTATAAACAGGTTTCTATAACAACTGTTCCAGAAAATTGATCTTAAAACCGATGTTAATTACTTAAACATAGAATAGAAAAGCGACAGAAATTTGAGCTTATATATTTCAATTTTGATTTACGTAAAAACTTTACGTACGCCGCTGTTTCCATTTTTCACTGTCCGTGTAACTTCACTTTTGTTAGAAATATAACCTGGTTTGTCTTGCTGTTGCAATACCTAATCACTTTATATAATGTTATTTGTATATAACTGCTCTAACGCATTTTGGGGTAAAAATACTAAAACAAAGATTATGTTTCTATTCTAATAAAACTCTCTGGCTGTAGTTAGTCACAATAAAATTTCCAAAGTGTACCTTAAAAATTTTCTTTGCGTTTTATGTTAAAAACGATTACCATTTCTAAAATTTGGGGTCTTAATTAAGGCATGATTTATTGAAGATAAACTAAATTATTTCAGTTTTTACGAATTGAAAGTTTAGAAGATCCCTTTTGACAATGTGGTAGGTTTCACTCCGATATAAGTATATCTTTATCGATGCAAGAACGAAATTTTTGTATAGTTTTAGGACTATGAATACAACCATTTCTACTACTCCTGCAACCACAATCATTACCAGCACCTTATCTCTGCAAGCTAAATGGCTATCCCCTGTAGTGGGCAACGTCTGACTACTATTACGACCGCAGGTACATCAATTTGCTTCTACCTGCACTATATATCTTACTTTCATACTTCCTGCGTAGCAACCCTTCTGAGATAGTGGAAATAAACAATACACCTTGGCCACGTTATAAGATTGTCCCCGTGTGGCGACTATGTTGCTTTTGATTTTGATCTTGTAGCTATGATAACGGTATGAGCCTAGTTTGTAGTAAATTGAACTTGCTTGTGCCTGTTATTATGTTTTTTGTACGTACCGAAAATGTTATTGAAACTTCCTTAGACTCCCTTTAAACTATTTTAGGTCATGCTTACGCGTAATTTATGGTTATTGTAGGTTACAACGGTTTCAGCACCTTGTGTGTGTTTCTGTTGAGGCGAACTTTCGTTGTACTTGTTTAAATTCATGTAAATTTCCGTGTTAAAAGTACAAACTCTTATGGTGGCGATATATATATATATATATATATATATATATATAGTTACTTAAACTTTAATATAGAGTTGCGCACTAGTTTCGGTTGTTCCTAGTCCAGATCATACACCGGTATATAGACTGACGTGTAATTCAACCTAGCGCTCTCGGATACTTACCTGAACGTCTGGGCTTAAGCTTACTCTACTGCTGACCGATATAAATATACACTACGCTGTGTGGCCGTGTTTTTCTAACAACTCATCGTGGTAACAGGACCGAAACCTAAAAAAATAATATTGACTTATTTAATAATATTTATTAATTTTATTTTAGTTTGTTGCTAATGCGACGTGCTTATTTAACCTTTTTTAAACTCTCTTGTTTTTTTTTTGGATTATTGGTTTATCGTGCTTACCTTTTGCTTGTGCTTTTTTTACGTATTTACCAAACATTATTTCATCTTGCCTTTCCTTATCTTCTTATTGAATATCAGGGTTTATATTAAGAAAAGCAATGGTTCCTATTTCATGAAAAATGTTGTTTAAGATCTTTTTTTGTGGATAGTCTACAGCAAGTAATCCAGTTTTCTCCACCACGTGTTCAAATGTATTATAACTAAGTTAATGACTCATTAGCTGCGTTACGTTATCTAAATTCTAATGGGCCTTTGTGTCCAATTTTTGCACTCCACACACTGGCTTCTCATTTGCCTGGATTTTCTCTTAAACGCACCTAAAAAACACTGTAGCCTCTCGTAGCCTTTCCTCGTTGTTATTGCTTTCTTAATTTTTAACGGGATTTTTAAGAAAGTAGTTTCGGGTCTGTTCAGTAAGTTGTTCAACAAGTACTCCTTATCCGCAACAACGTGATGAAAAATCTCAGTTGGTGAATATTTACGATGATATTGATACACTGTTGCATACTAGTATTCTTATGCAATAACAGCCCTATATACCTAGGCGGGAACTGTAATGATCAGTAATATTTTAAAGATACAAGAGGTCAGAGGCTTGCATTCAACCAGATTTACTTGTTGAAATATTAAAAGCTGAAGGCGTGCAAAACTAATGCTAATTCCGTGCCTTGGTCACACAGAGCATTTTAATTTTTTTAAGTGTTAAACTAAAGTAAACATCAGAAGCTAGAAGAAGATATATTATTTTTTATTAACAGCACAGAAGATCCTTTTATTTGGATAATAGTCAATAGTGCTGGAAATCTTTATAATAAATCTCATTTTTAGAATGTTGGCAATATAATAACTAGTTTCATAGTTAATGTCATTTAACAATAGAAATGAGAAGAGATAACTTCCGTTTTTCACTGCTGAAACTATAACGTGTACATGAGTTTTTCTCCCATTTGTCGTTTTGTGTGAAGTTTGACATTTTCTTCGAGTTTTATATTAAAGACCTTTACCAATTCTAAAATTTGGGATGTTCTTTAAAGTATGATTTATTGAAGATAATGCACTAATTTATGTCACTGTTCACTCATTAGTAGTTGGGGTTTAAAGTTTGTAAAACCCATCTTTGCAACTTGGTGAGTTGTCATTGACGCATGTATTACACATTCAATTCTACCACCTTCTCTCCATAAGCTGACTAACAATCCCTCATTGTAAATGGTTCATTTAGGTTACACTTGGCTATAATTACTACCACAGAAATACCAGTTTACTTCTTCCTAAACTATGGACAGCAGTTATATTTGACTTTTATACTGCTTGCGTGTCGATTCTTCCCCGGTGGTGGAATTGCTACAGTGTACTGTTGCCACCTAGTAAAACTGTCTCTTGTAGAGGGAAACTTCGTTGTGAGTGGTGTTTGTGGTTACATTACCGTTATCTTTAGTTAACTTGTTAATTCTAGTTTTTTTTTGTTTTGCTGTGTAGGCTAACGGTAGAAATTTGTGACACGATTAATTTTTTTTTGTTCCTTTAATATTAATATGCTGCGAGTCGTGCTGATTTTCTTAATTCGGATCGAATAATTTTTATTTTATTTAAGTTTACCTAGAACTGCCGGAGACCTACGTGAACTTGTAATCAACCGTGCCTGTACTTACCCAGCTGTTGAGGGTTACAAATATACACTGCGCTGCTTAGATGTGTTCTGCAGTTACATCTTGTTGTTTAGCTTTACTCCCTTTTCTATTGTGCAACAGGATCGAAACTTTTTTTTACAAAAAGCTATGGTTTACATAATTAATACTAACGAGCTTGTATTTTATTTTATTAGGAAATCTGACGTGCTTATTTAACCATTTTAGGCTAATTTTTCAGAGAAAAATCCACTCTCCCTGTAGTTACTCCTAATTGGCTTATGTTATCAAAATGCAGTTTTTTGCATTAAGTTTGTTACACATCAAGCTAAAAAACCAATACAATATTTTCGCTTACTTCGTCACAAAATCGAACTATACCTTATATTGCTACTATTGATGTGTACAACTTATTGTAGTAACAGGTACATAGTATGTAGTTCAGTAGCTTCATTTGCATTCAGTAAAACTAGAAATACGGTAGCAGTCATTTCACCGCTTTTCCAGTTTTCTGTAACTGTAATTTCGAAACTAGATAAAGCAAAAACCCGTTGCACTGTGACTTTGTTTGTATTATTTATTGTGTACAATACCTAGAAGGACGGTACGCGTTCCAGTGTCCGCATTTAGTACTCCACGAAGTACCAAGCAGTATACAGGGATTTTTTTTATTTCATTATTGTAATTGCTATGTAATTCACAAATACTGCAGTAAATTAAAATCCTAAAATTTGGGGTTTTGTATACCGTGTATTTTTTTTATTTGTATTTTATATAAATTTATACGTTTCGATAACAATTACAGTTATCGTCCTCAGTAAACGGTAATCTTCTTTAAGAATTACTAGTGATGTTAGAATGTTAGGTAGCACATTTTTGCCGGCTTCCTAGTGTTAAAGCACACTGACCCCAGTGCGTGGTGTGAATACACCGTGGTGTGCTCACGATACAGACGAATTTCGATCTCTGCCGCGCAGTGATGTCACCCAAAAATATTCTCTGCCGACTCACGATACTGAAAGTGTGGATAGAGTACAATTGATTTAAATACCGTTCTTAGGTGGTTAAACCTTAAGATATCCTTGGTCTAAAAACACTTATGTCGTAAAAAAAAGGAACATTGTAATTTTTAACAATTTATTACAGTAAATTTTTAACCCCAAAATAATACAAATACAAATTTACACCGATTAAGCTGCACACGGTTGAGAAATCAGAACGGAACTTAAGAACTATTTGCTTGCAAGCATAATGCAGCAGTACCCCAAAATACTTACGGGTGACGTCACTGCGCAGCAGATGCCGAACTTCGTCTGCCTCGTGAACACACCATCCTATATTCACAACATGTCCTACAAACCAAACTGCAACAGATGGTTTGCCAGGGTATTAGTCGATGTAGACAAGGGATGTCAAATCTATTGTAAAGGAAAAGGGTTCCTTGGGTTCAAATGAAATCCATTACTCCTAATCAAGTTTACTTTTTTTGTTACGTATTAAGTTTATGTTTTTAAAGTTATTTTTGGTCAATTTACACGGCTTAAACAGTATTTTACTGTTTGTGAACATCCGATTACCATGCCAACTTGAACTGAACGACATTTTTCGAAATAATCACTTTTTCGGTAGTAAATGAAGGCTAATATACTTTACTGTCTGTTTACAGGTCAAAAATGGAGACCGAGTATATAATAGTGTATTAAAAAACAAGTTTTATAAGACTAGTCTTGAAGCACGAATCCAAGTTTAGAAAAACGGGTTTCGCAGCCACGAGTTTTTCAAAGAATTAGTTCTTCAAGGTCTTATGGAGCACCTTTTTTAAGCTATTTTTTGTAATTTGCCCTTTTGCCGTTTTTAAACAAAAAATGTTACTTAAGTTGATTTAGGATTTTTTTTGTGGCGGTTGCTAATGTCTTAACTTTAAAAATAAAAATTTGATCTAGTCGCTTTTTGTTTTATCCAAATAATGTCACTTAACACGAAAATGGAAGACAATCAAGATAATCTTGCATGTACGCCCCCTGAAATACGTGAAACTGTCGAAAATACGGTCGCGAATTTTCTTATATCACCGTTTTCTACTGGACTCATCCTGTTTCTGACACATGACATGCATGACATAATTTAGGTTCATGGTTTGCCAACCTAGAAATTTTCGTAAAATGTTCGGTGAATCAATGGCTATAATATCGCAGATGGTGACGTCGCGTTTCTTAATATGTCTGTTAAAGATTCAAAATGGAAGCAAATTACGAAAATAATTTAAATACTTCACGGATGCGTGCTTGTTCCAATTCTTAAGAGTTTGACCTTACTGGTGTAGTAAAAAATCATTGCTTACTTTATTTAAAATTTATAGCAATTAGAAACATGCACGTTCGCAACCTAAAGAAATGGTGATTATACAGCCATTTATAAAAATTTTTCAAATTTGTAAGCCTAGTGAGCCAATTTTGTTATGATCTCATTTTATGCCTATATTTTTAGTTCAATTTACCCACGAGGTTTAGGTTAGCGTAACATACCGAAAGTGGTTACCAATCATTGACGCAGTGCAGCCTAGTTTACCAACCCTAGTTATATAAACATGACTGTCAGAAATATAACTCAGTCGTTTCGTTTAAGATTTTAAAATTTATAAGTTAATTGTTACATTTTCAATTTTACGAATATTTTCCAACATGACTGACCATAATTAAAATAAAGTATAAATTGTTAATCCGTTATCCTGGACACTGATATTGAACAGATGTAAATGTAATATAAATGGCAGAAGTAAATATATACGCGATAGAAGATAGAATATAATACGCTATTTACACATAACTTGACTAAAATCAATTAGTGACTATTTATTTCTTCGGTTTATTTTGGTCTTATTGAGAGGTTATATTCCATTGTACAGATATTTTTGCTTTATTGACTTCAGTAATAACGTTTTTGTGATCGTTACTTTTAATATATAAACAACAAAGTGGTATATAACTAAATATATGAACTTTTTTGTTTATGTATTTAATTTGGCATTTGTCATCAAATATTTAAAAATTTAATTTTTTTCTAATTTTATGTAAACGATTATAAAATATAAAATATATTATAAAATAAAAATTTTATTCGCAACACGTCACATTTTTGGGCTCTGCCTTGTATTTTAGCCCTCGGCTACGCCTCGAGTAAAAAGAACTAAAATAACTATTTCTAGGCTACATTCATAGAAATTCATGTAATTCATATCTTGCCCCGCATTGAGTTACAGCGAACAAAAATGTAACTTAAATATAAAGTATAAAAAATCGAATTTACTTTAAATGACACAAATAATATTTTCGTTATATTCGGCCAAGAAATACGTATTTGACGCTTCTGTTGACGTTTGGGTGTGCAATTAATAGAAAATTAAATGTTGCCACATTTGTCGCTTACTTTGATTTGTTGCAGATGGGTACGTTAGAATACCGCAAATGAGAAATCGCTTGCAATCAATTCACTATTGTTCGAAGATAGGGAGGTCAGAATATCACTCGATGTTTTCGGTACAACTTTAAGATCTAGTCATTTTGATTTTATTGGTTTGCATATGAAATATAAAAGTGCAAATCGTTTTTCAATAACTAATATCACAAACAGCTAGCTCTAAATTGAGAAATCCCAATTTTCATTTACTTCTCGAGAACGATTAACATAGACATACCCTGTAAAAATAGTATTAAAAAGTATTAACCGGGTTTCAGAATGCGGATATTGGTCTATTTGCTTTCTATAGAACATTTTTTATAGGGTAAGGTGGTTTTTGGTGTTGAATCTAAAATGCAAAAAAACAGAGTATTTGCATTTAAAATGTCAATGTTGATATGGAGATGTAAAATTGGGACATCCTCTATAGAAAATAGGTGAAAAAAATTATATACTATAATCCTACAAGTTTATTTGTATGTTTTAGATCCTGTGAAGTTGATATATGCGTTAATTACCATTCAAATATCTGGTGATCCGATTTACGATCGTTTCGCGTACGTCCGATGTAAAATAATTTTCTGTACATCGGATGCACAAACTATGTTTCATGCAACGGCTGTATTTGTATGTACATCCGATGTAACGCTAGCCACGGCGTAAATTATAACCTGCATGAGGACAGCAAATATTGCCAACTTAACGCGCAGCACAAGTTGCAATTTTTGCTGTCACAAAATGTTTCATTGTGACATTGTATCTAGTAAAGACAGTTGGACAAAATTCTCATTGGAACACCGAAATAGAAAAAGAATTTCATTAGATTAAAATGCAAATTTAAATGTTAAAATATACCTCTGAATTAAGCTTTCAGTAGTACAGCATTTTGGAAGACATGTAAATGTTTAGGAATTCTCTTTTATTTACAGAAATATAATTAACTTTTAGCTTTCTTTTTGATACTCAAAGAAACATTCTTCAATTTGGTTAATTAAACAAAGAGGAAAGTTTAAAGTTGTTTTTTATGCTAATGAGTTGTTCAAATAATTGAATTTTTATTAAATTTGTTCTTAACTATACAGACTTTATTATTTATATTTATTTTACAATAAAGATTTTATAAAATCTACGAATAATTATACTGGATAAAGTAAATCGGCTTTAATCTGAAAATAAGCAGGACGTACATAAAGAAAGATATTACAACCTTTTTACTTTAAATTCAACTTGGATTTGTTTGAAGCATGATAAAAACTTGTTCTGCACAAGGGGCAAACAGTTTCTTTATTTAATAAATGAGGATGACATACTTTTTATGGAATTCAATTTTTGTTTAATTTTCTATAATATTGTATGTTTTCTATATAAACTTTACTTAAGATTATTACAAAAGTGAAAATTCAATTTTACATTTAGAAGATATCTGTTTTGCGGCGACAAATAAATAAACGACTTTGTCAAATAGGAGAGTGACATGTTATTGATTTCATAAAGGTTACAGATAGTGTCAACAATATTGTTAGGCTAGATATTGATGGTGTTTATTTTGCACGTGTAGTTAATTAGAGAATAACAAAGGCGTTTATGTGAAATAACGAAATCTGCTTTATAGATAAAGTTTTTATAAATTCAACTATAATCGTTAGTGATGTTTGTAATCTGTGTAGTTTAATTTCTTATCCATTTGTAAATTTAGTACTCTATATAGGATATCCATGGGTAAAGTTGCAGAGGAAAAACTTTGTTAATACGCATTGTAGGTATAGAAAAACAATTCCTTACACAAAATTCTGCTTTCCTCAAAACGTACAAAAGCAGATTAAGGTTTCACACAGGCATACCCTTACTTATAATTTTAATCCTTATTGCTGCCGGTATTTTTATTTTTCTACGAAACAATCACTATTCAATGACTCTTGCCCTCAATTGCACTCATTATTCGGCATTCAAAAAAATTAATTTTGAGCTTTCTGTGTCGTAGAAAGCATATTAATACCTACAGTTAAAGCCAAACAAAGTGGCGCGCACATCATCAGCGTTTGATCACGTTTACGTTTACAGTATTTCCAGATTGATTAGGAAATATTTAATTTCCCAGCAAATAATATTTCTTATTCAACCACAAATAAATATTAATTACTGAATTGTTGGTTGCATAAATAACGACACATCTGTGTGTAACTGTTTCTATAAGTTAGTGAATAAATAAATAAACAAAAAAATAATTAATTTATTTATTAACAGATAGGCAAGCTATTTCAAAATTTTCACTAAAAAGCGTTAAAACCTGATTCATTTTCTAAATCTGATTTGTTATTGGGGTCATTGTCATCACTTTCAAAATTTATAGAGGACGTACTACTGGGCGCTCAAATATTCTTTCCCTCTCATAAAAATTTCTTCTTCTGTATGTTTTACAGAATTTTTCCACATATCAGGAGTAACCAGTAATGCGTCGTGCCACATATTCAGGCAGGAATTCTCACTATTGTAATAATTTTTCCTATGTCCCAAATTAATTCAATAGGGTTAAATATGCAATGGTAAAGAGGAAGACGTAAGGATTTGTGTCCATACTGTTCTGCCAGCTCGTCCACTACACACTGTTTGTGTGGTTTGTTTCTAAAAAAGAGTTGTGTTTAATAACTAATGTAAACACTGTTTATTTGTGTCCTTACTAAGAGACAATATGCAAAAGTTCGGTTTTAAACATAATATTTGTATAGGGGATGTTTTTATTTGTCAACCACTCCTTAACAGCACTTTCTTTTTATGCAGTGGTATGCTATGATAAGATGCATTATCCAATATAATCAGAAAAGGATTCTGTAGGTTTTACAACAACTGGTATTCGAACCAAGAAGATTTTTTTTTCCTGGTGCATTTTCCCATTATAATCGCCAAGTTTACTTTTTGAACAAAACATTGCTTCACAACCCTCAATAAATCCATTTTCAGTCCCTGCATGAATTATAATATATCTGAAAGTGGATCTTGTCTAAATTTTAGTTTAAAACTTTATTTGTATTGTAGTACAATCTTTTGCCATCTGTTTTAGTAGTTTTAAGAGTCTTTAGATTTTCATTTTGCCAAGAACGACCGATACTTCCACTTAGAAATATCCAGGTCTAATCAAGGAATACAAACTGGTAGAGAGCATCATTCTTAGCTTGTTTATATGATCTCAGGAATTCCACTCTTTTCAAAGCCATATTCGGTAGTTCCATGAGTCCAAGTCGGGGATTATCCTTTATCTATTTAAATCCAAGTTCTTTGAGCAATCTTCTCAAATAGGTGATACTGCCATTGAATAATTCCCTATCTTTTAGTTGGGACCACATGGAATTGAAAGGTCATGTGTTGTTCTAAAACCATACAGGATAAAACGTTTTTATTATATTAATGTCTTTAATGATAAATATAATAATTTCAATTTTATAAAAGACTGTTGTAAAATGTAGATAAGCCTTACTTTTTTGGCACATATTATAAATAGTATCACGAATACCGCTTGTATTTAATGTTGCTTTGCTTGTAACTCGCTTAGAATAACAACGATCTTTCTTTGGTCACTTTAACTTCTCATTGTTTTTCTCTGCTTGAGAGATTCTGCTTGCCGTCCTTAAACTGACGTTTAGAGCAGCAGCTACACCCTACAATAAAATACTCTTACAATACAATTATTTATATGTATTATCCAATTCTTGCTCAAAATAGCTAATTAATGATGCCGCGAGTTTTTTGCATCGACTGTCCATTTGCTTTGGCATTTTGGCAACCGAATAATGAAAATACAGGTTTAACTATTACAAATTGTTGACGACAAAAATAATGTCATCCGTAACCTCAAAATATCGATGAATTGATGAATAAAGGACGGCAACAGAGCACCGTCTCTGGCAGTGACTAAGTTTACGTCGTTACTTGTTGACCTGTTGATTAAAATTTTATCCCAATTTTACATTGAGAGGAAATGCATCATTGATGACGTATGCGCCACTTTATTTGGCTTTAACTATATCATTCACCGCATAACGAATTATGTAAAATACATAGTAAATAAATTAATTGTGTAATTGTACAGGGTGTCCCAACGATAGAGTAAAGTAAGTTTATGCTTAACTAGAATTATTTGTGTAAATATTGTATGGACCATGGAGTAGAGGTAAGAAGTGTGCATTTTTTTTAAATATTGGAAGTTATACAGGGTGTGCCAAAAAAGCAGGACGTGAAAAAGTATGATTTTTTTAAATAGAACACTCCGTATTTGATTTTAGTTTTTAATTCTACGTGTCAATACAAACATATTTTGTCATACAAAAGATTGGCTGAAAGTTTTTAGTTCTTGAGATATTCGCGTTTAAAGATTATTATGGTCATTTTCGTGGGGTTGATGAATGGGCAATTGTTCCGTTATTTCACAATAAAAAAAAATTGATATTTCGTGTGAAAAATGAGTGATATTATACTAACGTTTAGACCGAGTAGTATTTCTAATTTTCTCAACAGGGTGTTTGTTATAACCATTCAAATTTGAAAATTCTCAAATTAAAAAAAATCAGTTTTTTTTTAATTGCACACCCTATATATTTTTATTTCATTTTATTCGGGATTAAAAAATCTATCATTTTTGTCAAATATATCCTATATCTATCTTTGATAGTTTTCGAGGAATTTCGATTTTTCTCACTAGCAATTTCTTTAAATCAGCAATATCGTGGAATATGGATAACCAGATATACTATACTTCACATACCAATCCTCGCCAGGAGTGTTTACCGCTTCTCTCATCGCTCATCACACACAATGGTATGGTGTAATATGAGAAACATGAGTCAACATTATTTTCGTTATAAAAAATTCTGACTAGAGAATATACCCCGAGATAGCAGCATTTAAAGCTGCAGAATTCCAAAATACAATTACTTATATATTGTGATTTATTTGTAAAAATTATAGAACGTTGATTATCGTAATCGGAATGTAACGATTGAAAAACAATATCCTTTGGTACGTTATTTTTGCAGCCTGCAGGTTATGTAGGTTATAACATATTGCTGCCCTATTACAAATAATGCAATTTTCAACAAAATGTAAACATTAAATGAATGATAAAAATAGGAGACCGGTTGTGTTGTAAGTTGCTGATAAATAATCGTACAATTGATAATTTGAAAATTCAATTTATAGGTTAAACAATTTGCATGGAACAACTATCGAGCTGCACTGCTTACAACTCGGAAGACTACTACGTTTCATAATCATAATTTCTTGTTGTTGTTACCAATTCAGTAGCAAGGATGGCCCACAGTAGGATGGTAACATTATTAACAAAATGGATGTTAAGTTACGTGCCTAAAGAAAATGGAAATATTATTCATACGAGGATGACATTTAATGTGGAACATAAATTCTTTGGGAAATATGCGAATTAACATCTTGACAAGCATTTTACCACAAAACAGTTTGTTACATAGTGTTATATATTTTTTTTAAACCTCTACGTTTGGAGTGTTTTTTGAATTTGAATCCTAGCGACTGGATTGCACGATGAAGACTTCCGTCACCTATTAATACGTGACTGTCGAATTTATACATTTAAACTTGCAGCATGTTTTTCAGTAAATAAATTAATATGCCAAACAAGTGTAAAAGATTATGATGTAATACTACTCACTTTGTGCATACATACTTGTACAACGTAATCCTTATGCCCATGTTGAATGTTTCAAGTAGATCGTCAGATTTTGTTTCCTTGCGTGGTCGTTTTTTACCGGGACTTGTTAAAACAGGGTTAGATGCATCTCGAAACTTGAAATTTCTCACCGTCTTCTCAGACATACCCAAGGTGCTTGCCACACGCTGTAATTTCGTGATTGTAATTAATTCAGATATAAACTAATCATATTTCTTGTACAGCAAATACTGATATCAGGGAACCCCCATTTTCTTTAAACAGTGTAATAAATGATTATTAAAAGAAGTAAATGTAGGATATGAGGAAACAGTCACAGGATAAACAAACAAATGAAGGTTATGTATTAGAATTAGTCAAATGAGAATTAAATTCATATGCATTCGATACCCAATGTCTACTTCGTCTAATGCATTACAAATAGTCACCTTTCTTATTTAATTCACTGTTTTATATGAGAAGGCAGTATAAGCAAATTGGATAGCTAAATGTATAAATTAATGACGTAGCGGTAAACGCTCCTGGCGAGGATCTTTGATCAGCTTAGTTGCACGTCATAATGTTATATGACGTATCAAATTACAATGTTGCCTAAGTAATGTTAATCAAAGGCTATGTATATATATATATATATATATATATATATATATATATATATATATATATATATATATACGAGGGGTCGTTTTTATATTCTCTGACTAGGCATGATAAGAGTAGATTAGAACAACCACAGACATTTATTTTTCCTTGCTTTTCAATACAAGTATTACATAGTTTCAATAACATCTTTAACCCATTATAAAAATATTCTTATGATTTGCTCGCAAAATCGTTTTCAACAGCGCTATAAGTTCATCATCGTCCCTAAATTTTCTTCCCCTTAGTGTTCTTTTGAGATCTGGAAACATAAAGTAGTCTTCTGGGGGCTAAATCTGGACTATAAGGTGGATGATCAATTTCTACAAATCCACATTTAGCAACGGCAGCTTTTGAAAGTCTTGACTTATGGGCTGGTGCATTATCATGAAGCAGCAGGACACTTCGCGTTAGTTTTCCACGTCTTTTCACTTTAATAACATCTCTGAGGCGATGTATTAAGCTTGCATAATGCTCTACAGTTATTGTACCACCCTTCTTCAGATAAACAACCATTAAAATTCCTTGGCAATCCCAAAAAACAGTTGCCATTATTTTTCCTGCAGAAAGGGTGGGACTGAAACCCCTAATATGCTACTGCATCGACTCTTGTTTCGAATCAAAATGATGGACCCAAGTTTCATCTCCGGTGATAAATCGATTGATAATTAAATCTGGTTCGTCCCCACAAAGCGCCAAAAATACTTCACACTTCTCCTTGCGAGTAAGCATTTGAAAAGGCGTAAGCATTCGTGGAACCCATCTCGCACTGACCTTTGTCATTCCAAGGTAATCGCGTAATATTCTGAAAACTGTGGTTTCTGAAACTTCTAATAAAGACGCTAATTGTCGCTTCTTTAATCTTGCGTCTTCCAATACCAAACACTTGGTTTTTTCAATAACATCAGAACTGATGATGTCAACAGGCCGACCTTGGAAGGGAAATTATCCCGGTATATAATCAACATTTCTCCAGGAATAACTTTTGGAGATTTTCCTTGTTTTGTAAGAAACTTTATAACAGCTCGATATTCAAGTCTGTCCATTTTGAGACGTTACAACACAAACTGACAGATATTAGAACTAATAATGCTGCAATTGTTTTGTAAATTGTCAAACACGTTACAATGGCATATGTGATTTAAAATCAATAAAATGAAAAATTACATTAACATTGTAAATTGCCTAGTCCGGGAATATAAGAAGGGTCCCTCGTATGTATGTATGTATGTATGCATGTATATATATATATATATATATATATATATATATATATATATATATATATATATATACTCTGTTTTACAAAAACATCAGTGTCATGTTGGTCAACTATCCACCAGTAAAGTCTACTGTATATTTGAGGAGCTTTTTTACAAAACGCAACAAGTCACAAAAAGTACATTTTGAAAAAACCAGAGAAGTTTGTGACAACGTTATCACAATTGTAACAGTGCTAACTATTTTTATTTATGAAAGTTGGTGCATTAGACTTTTTAGACAGAAAACGCTTTATCTCTGAGGAGCGCTTTATGCCGCAAAAAAATTATTATTCTTTAATGAGAACAATGTAATTGTAAACCAAACAAAAATTATAAATTAAAAATACTACAGAAGTGTAGGTTAAACCAAATTTAATGTTGTGATTCACGATCTACTTCTAAACAGTTGCATAACCGGTCGTCTTCATCATGTTGTTCATTAAAAGTAACATGGTCTTTGAGAACTTCAAAATAAAAATTGAATTGATCGTCCCTTATACAGTATTCTCCGGAACGTTTTTTTAGTAAAACATGACTTCTTTATCCGGCCAAATTGCTCTCGTAGAATCCAGTTACGGTTACTCAACAGCGTTTAAGTTTTTAAGGGGTTTTACTAGAGTTATAAAAGGCTTCGAATTATCTTGGACTCTCGCAGTTAAATTTAACTTAGCTTGGATTTATTTGTAAATTTCTTGAAAATAACCTTTTTTGTTCGCTTAGTACTTTAACTTTTTTAAGAATACATAGCAAAGATTTCATGTCATAAGCTTGCTGACATACTCCTAATATGCGTACTTGTCCAAATTTTCTATAAATTCCTTGGCAATCTTTAGGTAAAAGGACTTCGGCATGCCCGGTTAACTCTTTTCAACTCTTACGAATCCCCTTTTCCCTGGAAGATACGAATGACCTGTTTCTGAAAAACTACCGCAATTTCTGTAACGCTACGTGGCGATTGCTTGTAAATCCACGCGTACAACAGATTTTATTTTGCCCACAACACCCATCGGCAAACAATCTAATCTTTTGTACACCATCCCAATTACTATCATTAAAAAAAATGCATACCATTCAATTTGCAGTTATAAATATTCTTGAATTGGAAGTTTTGGCAGTTGCTGCACTTGTTGCAGGTCAAAGCAAAATGATGCGGCACCTTCTTCTTCCTCCTTTATCATTAAGTGAAGCTGCTTAGCTCTTAGTTTATGTACTCTCAGATTTCAAGATGATTCATTTCTAACTTTTAAAGAAGTGGCGAGAGTTTTTTGTGTTTTAGACGTTCACAGTAACCGCAAACCTCAGTTGCTGGAGAAGAAAACCCTAAATACATTTTGTTGAAAATATTTGGTGGAAGAACGAATAGTTTACTTGAAAATCTTGGTCTACAGTATCGTTATACATTGTGAACAATTTGAGCATAGAACTCAAGTATAATTTCTTGGACTTGGCCGTATTGAAATGACCATCAGCACCTTTAAACTTTCCTTGAAACTGCATAAGCTCTTCTCGTTGCCTTGACATTTTATTTTTCCACCGACCTCCATATTTATTTTCTTTGGACTCCGTGCCAGTGTTAACATTTTTTGCAGTCCATAAGGTTCTACGCACCTCCAAACGTTTTTTAAAAAAGTTCTTCAGACCGAAAATGCTTGTCTCTTGCAGATCTAGAATGTAAGAACGTTACTGTATAATCATAACAGTATAATTCTTTGCTTTGTATTTTATCTGGAAGTGGTGAGGTTTATTGATAGAGGAGTTTTCAGGTTCGCAATGTCTTTTTGCATAATGAACTTCTGGTAAATGAGATAATCGTATATCCTGTGTTACTTTATCGTTTTCTTAGTGTTTTGGAATATCGTTACATTGAAATTTTTTATATTTGGAATGCAAATAAATTTGAATCCACAGTCAAAACGTACCAAAAAAAGTTAACAAGAAGATTTACCTTGTTTTCTTCTTTTCTAACCTTGCTTTTTCTGTAGTATGTTGCGTTTTCTACGGCCGTTAGCAGTCACGTGACCTACTATTACACCATCCATTATTGCCACAAAAATTGACGGTATGTATCAACCAGCGCGTCCTTTTATTATTTTTTTAATTGAAAACAACACAAAGTTTTAACAAAGACATGTAAGCATATGAATGGATATAACTTGAGCTATAACTAATGGTTACATGGGCAAGCTGCTCTTTGGTTCTGTGAAACACTGTGGACATGTTACGTATTGAAACTAAAATTCACTTTCATGTGTATTTTAAAAGGGTGCTTCTACCGCTTTGTTCAAAACTGACGATTTATAATTTTCTGCTACTAACATAGATCGTGAAGTCATCTATGAGCGATTTTTTTAAACATCTGGACATGTTGCGTTTTGTAAAAAAGCTCATTTAATTCTTTCGAATCCTTTACATAAAATACAATGTATTATAATTGATTAAATGTGAAAACATTAGGTTACGAAGTAGCAGTTTTAGTGTACATATGACTTGCTAATCTGAATCACTGTTAGACTGTCATCCTCTTCTCCCAAGTTTATTACTATGGGACCAATGTCTTCAAATCTAATTGTTTCTCTCGGTCATGCCATTCGTGTATTATCACTTCTGTGTGTTTGATTGATTTGTGCCACATTTCGGGAGATACCAATTTCAATGCTTGTCGGCACATACTTAAACAGTTTTCTGTCAACCCTACCAATCTGTCTATTTAATAATTTTTTGCTATGCCCCAAATTAGTTCAAACGGATTAAAAACGCAATGATAGAGCGGTAAACGTAAAATGAAGTGACCATATTCCTCCGCTAATTGATCCACACGGTACGCTTTAGATGGGTTATTTCTAAAAAGTAGAAAAGAGTGTTTATCTAATGCAAAATAATTGAAAGGAAATACTTACGGTGCAACCTTTACTAAAATTTCAGTTTTAAATTCATTTTCGGAGAATTCTACATTATTACTTCGTAACCACGCTTTGATGTATTTTCTCCAAGAAGTGTTTGGTATCTTTGATAGTAATACATTGTGGTATGGTGCGTTATCTAACACAATTACTGATGGATTTTCTAAATACTTTAATAATTTTTCTTCGAACCCATGTTTAAAACTCTCTTGACTTATTTCGCCATAATAGTCACCAGTCGTTTTTGAACCAGATAGTAGGTCAGCACCAGAAATAAAACCATTTTCGCAACCAACATGAAGAATAATATACGTGCAACGATACGTAACATTAAAACACATAAAATTCAGTAACTCACCTTTTGCCACCGGTTTTAGTGCATCTTACACTTCGTTTATCATCAGCAAGAGACCACCATTGTCACGTCCTCCCTCGAAGTACTAGATTAAATGTGCTACAAGTTGTTTCGCTTTGTAACGGCTTGGGCATTTCCACAATTAAATATAACAACACAAACTGAAATTTTGTTCCGAAAAGAACAGATTTTTTTAATGTAGGAAGAAATAGTAATGCGAAGGGGCAAATAGACTAAATAAATGAATATACGATCGTTTGAAGAAACCAACAAGAGTAATAGCTGTCAAGTGTCAAAGGAATCGAAAAAAGGCTGGGCATCAAGGCGGAACTAGAATTCGGTTTTGCCAACTTACTGCAACTAACAAAAACTATTACTTAATGCAGTTGATAATAAACAAAACCAAAATTACTTTGGTACGTGATTTTGTTCAGGTAATGACGTGCAACCAAACTTATCTGAAATTTACTATATGCCGCAATTGAATGTCCTGGTAGACCAGCTGACCTTACACTAATTGATAATTTTCCGTGTGGAGCGTTAAAAAAATTCATGCTCATTGTGTAAAAGAGATCAATTAAAACAAGTAATAATGGATTCGGTAGATGACACTAGTATATCTGTTATGATACACAAAATTATAATGTACCCAGGTCAGTGTAATGACTGCGCAACATACAAAAACAATGTTCACACACTAACTTATAAGCCAAAGCAACTTTTTTCACCACTCAGTATAATTTTGAAATAAAACTTTTATATGGTAGTATACCTTAACCTTTCAGCTAACCAGTAGATTTAATTTTGGGCAGCTCGTTCTATGTTACAGGGTGTAAGCAAGTTTTAAATTACAATATGTGTTTTTATATTTCTCAAAATTTCTCAGAAACGATCAGTTTTAGGTATAGGAAGTGTAACAGAAACTTACCTTTATTTGGTCTATAGTATCTATAAAATATAAAAAATTATAGGGTATTCCATAAGAAAAAATATAACTTTGATGTGTACTTTATTTTTGTGCCACCCTGTATATTCAAAAATAATTTTGGAATATGCTCCTCAAGAACCCAATATGACTGCGCTAAAAATTATTTCCCAACCCTTTTCATTTCTCATAGAAAAACCGAGGCGAATGTGGTGGCCACCTGATATATATATATATATATATATATATATATATATATATATATATATATATATATATATATATATATATATATATATGATTGTGATTAATAAATGAATATTGCCTCGGCTAGCAACTCGGGATAGGGTTCAAGGAATTAGTTTTATGATGATATTAAATAAAACTTTCATATTAAAAATTTTATAAGATAACTTAATTACTGTCTTGCAATTAAATTTTAATTCAACTTAAATTGTTTTCTTCAAACACTTGTATTATGAGCAATTATACAACACATTGCGCGCATGCGGATATCTGTTTGTAAGTAATGATGTTAAATGTGTGCATTTTGTGTTTCATGGTTGAACAACAAAATAAATTACTATTGCTGTAAGTATAATTTGATTTTTTAAACTGAAGTAATATTATTATATACTTAATGATTCGCGTTCGATAATACGCATAATTAATGAACATAACCTAGATTACTAATGTGAGATTCATATAACTTACAGCGTTATTAATCTTCCTTCTGCTGCGGCAATCTCGAATTGTTGAAGTCCCGTTCCCTAATTAGCTGTATTGTGGATCCCACGAAGTATGCTAGCATAACAGTGATTGCTATAGATCATGAGCTTCATTAGGTACGTTACTTATTAACTTTTTCCATGAGCATAAGTATTGTATAATTTTAAATACAATAATTACCTGCATTCAATTTTAATTTATTAAAACAGTAACATGCTTTCACCTTCAAGATTAATAAAAGACTCCTAAGAAAATTTTCAAATGTATTATCATTTTTTTCTAAAACACCAATTTTGATTGAACCTTATACACCATACAAAATGTAACCAAAAACAATTATGAAATTGCAAAAAAATTTCTTCAAGCACAAATTCTAAACTGGAAAATTGCAATATGCAATTATTGCAACAATAAGCAATTTTAGTAATACACGAGGTAATTTTTGATTCAATCTCTTGCAACAAGAATTGCTGCATAAAAATTTATACTTATAGTCTAATACGGCCTTTACACTGCACATACGTTACAATATCTGGTGTGGCACAATACACGACCTTCCAAGCTACAAAGTGTAAATTAAAAGAAATGAAATAATTTTAGTTATAAATTTTTTAGGGTAACTATGCTACCTCTTTCATACGTTCAGAACGAAAACAGGCAATATAGTAAAAACGAAACCAACAATCTATGTCAGAATGACGTTTAAAACTTCTTGTCAGATAGAGATTAAGAGACGTAAGTACATTTTAACTTAAAAAAATTCCAATTTTTAGACTTACCTTGAGTTATATTAAGACACTTTATAAAGAAAAGTTATGTAAACTAAATTTTCTTTAAAAAATATGTCTACATTTTTTCTTATAAAATTAATCGTTTTTCAGATAGTGAACAAATTTGAACTAACAGTTAAAGTTTACATTAGGAATTTTATTGCGCTAAATTACGGGTCGTATAAAAAAATTACATAGAATATAATTAATGTTTAAGGTCTATATCTGGATGTTCTTATATCTTTGAAGTATGCAGCTGTTTCAGTAGTAATTGATAAAAACCACAAGTTGCTATATATATATATATATATATATATATATATATATATATATATATATATATATAGACACTCAGGCAAACACAAACACAGACCCAGACGCAGGCGTAGACATACGCGGGTTCAGACTTATACATGGACACGAACGCGGGCCTCAGACACACGCACACGCACACGCACACACACATACACACACAAACAAACTCCCTGAAAAAACCTCATACAGGGTAGACGGTGACGAGAATCGAACCCATTACCTCCCGATTCAAAAAATAGATCTAACAAAAAATTGTACAGTAATTCCTTTTTTTCTAGATATCTTAACCTTTAAAATTGTAGCAACGTGTAATAAAGTATTGAATATAAAAAGATTGTATGAGATAATTTGGCGGCGGCGTACAGTACAAGAAAAATAACAATATACTAAAAAGTTTACTTATTTGTTTTTAATAATTATTCTGGGTCTTCGTAGCGTAAAAAGTATCAAGTACTGTCGCAAAAGACCATAGTTGAAATGTATCAAAGTGGCTGTTGTCATTGGCTATACAGCGTGAGAAAATTTTATTTAATCAATCTTTTGTAGTTAACTAAAGGCGACAGATAAAGATGCAGTAAACGAGTTTAAGGCAGGAAAAGAACCCTACATGTAATAAACTATTGTGAATAATATTAATGAAAATTTGATTTACATACGTTCTTTGATATGGCGATTTACCAACACAATCCCTTAATAGGAAAATAGTGACTGACGTTTACCAAAATATGAAGCCATTCAATTCACTTTGTATTATTAATTATTGTGTTATTCTGTATTTTTATCGTAATTTAACAATTCACAATAATGAAACGTATATTTCCCATGATATCTAAGGATGGTCTTAGTTGATGCTTGTAACGAAGTTGAAAAGCAAGTTCCAGCGATAAACTGAAGGTATCGCACAAGACCTTGCATTCTAAATATAATGCATTCTTTGAACGTGGTTAAAATTTATTGTACGGCTGAGTTTACACTATGAATAAAAATTTAAATGAAAAAAATGTAACAACCGATACAGACACACACGCAGACGTAGATGCAGACGCAGACACAGATGCAGACGCAGACGCAGCCGCAGACGCAGACGCAGACTGAGACGCAGACGCAGACGCAGATGCAGACGCACACGCACACGCTCACACACGCACATGCACACGCACACACTCACACACGCAGGCGCATATTCAGACGCAGATACGTTCGAGGACGCGGACACGGACACGGACACCGGCACGGACACGGACACGGATACGGACACGGACACGGACACGGACACGGATCATGGTCGATCTTGGCAAAATTTTGTCTAACGTTTTCAAATGAGCTAATAAGTAGATTTAACTCCCATTTACATAATCTGAAGCATAAAATAATTTTTATTCAATATTATAAACATCGTAACCAATCCATGCAACTAAAAATACGATTTTCAGCAAAACTGTCACTGACAACGATATTAAAATTTAAAACCTTATTAAAAATGTAAAATGTATCTTTTAACACTATTTCATAATCATCCTCTTGTTTTAAAGTGAATATTGACTTTATTTACCTAACGCTAGAGGAAATGTGTGTGGTTAGCTACATAATTAATAATTTTAAGTAAATTTTTTCTATTTTAAAAGAAGCTGAACTACACTACCAATAAATACCTAAATTTATTGACTTTTTTCTGTGTTCTATGTTAGCATTCTTAATTTGTAACTAGATTAAGGAAGGGTATGACTTAAACTCTTCAAGTGCTCAAAAAATAATAGCCCAATATTTATTTAGAATAATATGAAATTATTATTTTTGCTTATAACAGACACTTGGAACACTTAGAAATATAGGTTCTTGATTTTAATAAACGTATTACTGAGATTTAACAGTTAACAGTTGCTAACGCAAACATCGATAAAATACGGAATGCTTTAACCTAGTTAGGGTAGTTTTAAATTATACCACGTATGGAATGCATCTTATCTTCAATATTGGTATGTCTGGGACTGTAACAATAACCAACGTACTTTTGTATCTAACAAGCTATAGATTAAGGTACAGAAGCCCCGAGACTAGTGATCCTTACAATAATTTACATGCAAAATAAATAATATACAAAATAAGTTGACACGATAGTTTAGGAATAATTTTCATCCAGGGTCAACCTTACAATTTATTTAAAGGTATTAATTACCCTTCTTTATATACATAAACAAGGGTATTACCGTGAGACAACTACAGATAGTGCAGTAACTTCTATCCAAATTGAACAACGAGGTTTGTATCCATAGGGAAAAACTTATTCCATGCAATCCATTAAATGCTATTATAAAAACCTCACTGTGAATACCGGACCCTAATCACGTTTCGTTTTATTACACCTTCTTATTTCCTGATTAATGTATCAATTTACTAAGTACCTACTTAATAAACAAAAAAAAAACAAATAAATCTCTTTCTCTTTTCTTCTTATTAGAATGATTTATTTAGCTCTAAAATTATGTAGACATTTTTCTAGTGGAGCTTTTTTTTGTTGAACTTTCGATTTTTGATTTTAATTTCTTTTGTTGCATAAACTTGCAATGCTCATATTGTAAGTGCGTTGCTCTTTGTAAATTCATGTGGATGCTGTCATTATTTAATGCATGTACCTATACATAATTTATCTGTAATAAACGTAGAAACATAGCAGATTGTGCTTTTTTTTCTCATGTGCCACTATGTATTAACATATTCTTAGGAACGGACAATACAATATTTATATGTTTATTTTGTGAATATAAATATTACAGTTAACTAAACCACAAAAAGAATCATTTGGGCTTATAGGACTTTCTTTTAGAGCATAACGAGGAATTTCCGTTACTAACCAAACGTCATAAAATACAAAGCAGGTGAAATGTCATAATTTACTAATAAAAATACAAAATTACCCGTGTGAGTTCTTTCCAGAAGTGACAGTGAACCTCTTTTTTTATGTTTTACTGCTATTTTGTATAGACCTTCATTATAAATTAAACATTTTGTAATTTGCTAGATGTCTTGTTTTTGTTTCAATACAAAATTGTATGCGTTCAAATAAAGATAAAAAATAACTCTAACTAAATGCATTAGCGTAATCCCAGGTAAGTGTGAACGCATTTTCGAATAGTGCAACTTTCATCTATCATAGTAATATTTTCAATTATTTGATATTTTAATTGAATACTAAGAGATGGTTTCT
The DNA here is from genome assembly GCA_036346205.1 of Vesta saturnalis. NCBI lineage: Eukaryota > Metazoa > Arthropoda > Insecta > Coleoptera > Lampyridae > Vesta > Vesta saturnalis. Next base: position 637,049 of record JARFJB010002192.1, on the reverse strand, counting down.
CTAAAAGAATTTTGACTAAAAAATGTATACTGAAGGTGCCTATATTTTTTTCGGAATATGGGATAAGTGAGAATTCGGCGTCTATTAAATTCATTTATTTTAAGTGTAGGTAAAATTTGAGGCAAGTGTGAAAATTTATTTTAAAATCTACATTTTGGTTTTTTGAACGCTTTTAATCGACAAAAATTAACAAAATTATGAGTTTTTTGAATTTTATTGGCGAATTTAAATTATATCCCGCAAAATCACATGAAAATACAATATTCTCAACTGTCATAGTATCGACGTCATCGATTTGTGGCCAATTGAAATTGTTTTTGTACAGTTTCAAAATCTGAATCAATTAGAGCCACTGTTCATGCTCTTCATCTGATGTGTCACTATCGAGCTTTTTGTGGGTTTACGTTTGGACTTAATTTTATTTTGTTAGATTTTAGAGGTAGTTTTTTCTTTTGTAATTTTTTGTTGTTTTTGCAGTTGAGCCAAAGTGATAACTTCTGATCCTGGAGCCACTCTTTTTCTACTTTTAGAGGTAGACCTAGGCATTCCACTTTTTTGAGTAATAGTTCTTCAAATGACATTTTTGATTTTAATGTATTTTGTTGATCAATCAGCACATCTTGCTGCGATGTACTAGTCTGAGGGAAATTAGTTAATGCGGTGGTATAATAATAATAATAATCTTTATTGTGTTAAAAACGTGTTCAACCACATACACTCGTCGGTTTAAAAACAAAGATAACTATAAAATATAAAAATAGATCACAAATATATATATATATATATATATATATATATATATATATATATATATATATATATATAAGTATAATACTAACAAATTAACTAATTAAATAACATGACATACCACTAATTGACAAACTAATTTAATGCACTTTTTTCCGGTCAATACATGCTTCAACAAATTCATCCACCGAGTAAAATGCATGGTGTATTAGAAAATTTTTTATATTTAGTTTAAATACAGTAATCGGTTGACACTTAAAATTATCCGGTAGGCAATTGCATAGCTTTTGTGATTGGTATACAATACCTTTCTGAGATTTTGACAACCTACAAAAATTGACTCGAATATTTTCTTTTTGCCTCGTGTCATATTCATGTATTTCCGATTGCCGCAACATTAAAGATATATTTTTCTTTGCATAACATAACGCTTCCAAAACATATAAACAGGGAAACGTAAGAATTTTAAAATTTACAAATTCATGGCGACACTCTTCATTATATTGAAGATTAGCTAATACTCTAATGACCTTGCGTTGTAATTTAAATATTCTATGCCAATTGGAACTACACCCCCACACTAGAATAGCGTAAAGAAGTGTACTTTGAACTAGAGCAAAATAAGAAGATTTCATTGTTTGTTGAAGCATTATTTTGTAATTTTCTAAACAAAAAGATGAATTTATTCATTTTTTTTTGCAACAATATCACAGTGCCTATCAAAATTTAAACGTGAATCAATCACACAACCCAAAAGAGATATTTCTTTTGAAATTAAGTCCGTTTTGCCTATTCTCAATGACAGAGGCAAGACTGCTGTTTTTGCTGAATTTAGTTTTAACTTATTACTTTTGCACCAACTAGACACAAATTCAACTCCCTCCAGAGCTTTAGAAATAGCGATTTCGTAATTTGAGCTAGTTGAAATTATAGTGGCGTCATCCGCATACAGAATGCAATTAAGTTCCGCGGGCATTGACGCTGGCATGTCATTCACGTATATTAAAAATAACAAAGGACCCAAGATAGATCCTTGTGGAACACCATTTTTAATGTGTAACTTCTCGGACAAGACGTTATTAAAGAGAACGCAATGATACCTATCACATAAAAAAGATGATATTAAAGAAGCGCTTAGAACGCTAAAGTTATAAATCGAGGTTAATTTGTTTACTAGTATTTTGTGCGAAACACAGTCAAACGCCTTAGAAAAGTCCACAAAAGCAGCTACAACATGATTGCCCTTTTCAAAACTTTCTAAGGTATTACTTACAAACGTAGTTATTGCATCAGTCGATCCTCTTCCTTTTCGAAAACCATATTGCTGTTTGTAGAAAACATTATTGCTTTCAAAGAAATTCACTGCTTGTTTGTATAGTACTTTTTCTATTATCTTACTAAATATAGGCAAAATCGAAATTGGTCGATAATTGTTTAAATCGTTTTTATCATTACCCTTTTTGAAAAAAGGCAGAACAAGTCCCACTTTAATACAATTAGGAAAGATTCCAGTTTTAATAATAATGTTCACCAACTTTGTTAATGGTTTTATGAAAACATTTATGTTACGCTTTACAAAATTGGCACTGAAACCGAACACATCTCTGGTACCGCCATTTTTCAAGCACTTAATGACATCACGTAACTCCACCTGAGAAACACACTTAAAATTAAAGGTAGGTAAATTATTTGCCTGATTATTATTGTTTGGCATGTCAGATATAATTTCATCTATAATTTTAACAAAATAAACATTAAAATCATTAGAAGTTAAATCAGAGTTAATTTCTATATTTAAATGTCTGTCTGAATTTATAATAGACCACATTGTTTTTGTTGGGTTATTAGAGTTTTTTATACGGTTTTCATTAGCTTTAATCTTAGCTACTTTAATTTCCCTCTTGTAAACCCTGGATAAGACTTTTTTCATTGCATATAGGTTTTGGAAGCGGTATGTGTTATACAAGTTACTAATCATAATCACTTTCTCTCTTAATTCTCTAAGGTCATAATTGAACTATTTTAATTGTATATCACGCCGTTTCTTCGTAATTTTGGCAACAGGAAAGCAATTCAAAAACACATTAAGAATTACATCAAAAAAACTACCAAAACATTTGTCGCAGTCATCTAAACTGTTATTTAAAATGGTATCCCAATCATAGTCACATAATTCGTTAAAAAATAGTTGTAAACTTGCCCTAGTAATAGCACGATACATCTTAATTACCTGATTACTGTTCATTATTTTAAAATTATTTATTTCAAGTTGTTGACCTAAATGATCTGATAAACCTGAATCAAATGTGATAAAGTAAATTCAGAGCTATGTGGCGGTTATAGGATTATCTTGTCAGGTACTAAAACCCTCCCTCGAAGTACTCTCCGTCTTATACTATGGCACGTTATAAACAGAGATGGTTATACACAATGCCCAAGATCCAGTAGTTCTCAACACAATTCCACCAGAGTTTTGTATTTTATATTCGATTACATAATATTACGTCTTTGATAGAAAGTTAATTATTTAAGGGGAATTACTTTCAACAAATTAACAAAACTAAAGTAATGTAATTTAATATGCGTAATTGTTTCTATTTCATGCTATTTACATACATTTTAATTATAACTTTCTACTTTTCATTTTGTAAATGATTTCAAATGAAAATTTAATGTATATAATTAATTTCTAATAAGTACAAATTCCATAACACAAATTACCTAATTACGGTAATTATCGATAACGATGATTGTGTACATATATAAAGAGTGTTTGTCATTTTATAATCACTCTTATCGAAATTGTTATTTATTGGTGTAACTTACACAAGTTCAAAATCTTTCAAGATGCCAAAGAAGTTCAGTAAACAAAGCCGTGAGTTAGTGCTAAACGTATTGGACTATTTTGCTAAAGAAAATTAAAATGTATGTAAATAGCATGAAATGGTAACAATTACATTACTTTAGTTTTGTTAATTTGTTGAAAGTAATTCCCCTTAAATAATTAACTTTCTATCAAAGACGTAATATTATGTAATCGAATATAAAATACAAAACTCTGGTGGAATTGTGTTGAGAACTACTGCACATACGTATACAATAGCAGGTGACGCCTTGGGCATTGTGTGTAACCATCTCTGTTTATCACGTGCCATAGTATAAGACGGAGAGTACTTCGAGGGAGGGTTTTAGTACCTGATAAGATACTACTATAACCGCCATATAGCTCTGAATTTACTATAGCACTAAACTCGGTAAATGAAAAATTAATAAACATATTATCCAAGCAATTATTCTTGCGAGTAGCCGAATCAATTGTTTGATCAAAACCATTGCTCTCTAAGAAGTCACATAAGAGATCTCGTAGATCTCTTGTCGTCGCCAAAGTGTACATTAAAATCTCCTAATATAACAATATTATATTTCAGTAATTTTGCGAGTAACTGTTCTAATTGGGAACAAAAAACATTGAAATCACCAAGGGGAGGTCTGTATAAGCAATTAATTACCGTGTTTGATTGTAACAGAACACAACAAAATTCAATGTGTGTTTCTATAATTAAATAATTAACAACTGTTAGTGGTTTCACTGTGACGTCTGACCTACAAAAAATTGCAACTCCACCATGAGATTTTTGGGATCTTCAAGGCATGAGGAATTGGTATTTGAAAGAGTTGTTTTGGGGACTTTTTAAATCTTTTTGTTATTTCCACTTTTTTAAACATTCAACGTCGTACTTGTCTTCTAGTATAACATAACGGTTAAATGTATATATTCCAGCTTTTTTTTAATCCATTTATGATAGCTGTTGGATTAAGGCTTTTCCACGTCTGACCACCATTTCTGAAAAACGTTTCTTTGGCATTTTCACTCCAATATACATTATTTTCCAAACTACTAACACTTCGCCCTATTTAACTTTCATTGGCCTAAACACACTTAGGTTCAGAGGTTGCACGAGGTGGACAGTAGGAGGCGGTAACCTCAGAATTGTAATATTATCTGCCATTGGAAATTCAATTAAGGGAATAGTGATGTGGGTATTATGTCCATCAAATATGACCAAGACTGGTCGTTGTAGTTCAAACGAACGTATAAGTGTTTTTCTAAAATAATTTAAAAATATGTCGGACTCCATCCAACCATCTTTGCTAGCTGCAGATGCTGATACAGCACTTAACATAGTTGTATTTTCTCTACTAGGACTTGATACTGTAGGATGGTTTACCCCTATCTCCAACGATTTTTGTCTTCGATGGGTCATGACGAACAGAAGTTTCATCAAAGTTCTATAATTGTTGGGGTTTACTAAATAGCGATAAAACTGTTAAAGTATTCTCTAATAGATCAAAATATTCGCTTATGATAAATGGATCAGATATTTTTTTTCGCGCATATTCAACTGATTGCGGTCTCTTTATGATGCAGTTATGACGCATTTAAAAATTTTTAAACCATTCTTCTCCAGACATGTTATCCTTAAAGGGTGTCTTGAGATTATTTTCCTTCACATATTCGACAACGATCAACAAAAGTTTCTTTCTGGTAATACCAAAGCCTCATTTTTCTACTCCTCGAAGTCCATTGGCTAATGTGGAATAACAGTTGTGCTACCTTGAGAACCACTTTTTTGACCACGAATTCCCTTTAAATGGTATAATAAAGTGGTTTTTGGGATATTTACACTTTACTCGTATAAAATGTTAAGTTCACATTTGCCGCACTAAAATGTTCACACTAACCTCAAAGTAAGTGAGGTAAGTGTGAACACTCCGTTAATGAAACTGTTCAAATAATTACATTGCAAACGACCGGCGGTAAATAGTCTTGCGCCCAAACGGCGGCGTCCAAACGCCTGCGCCCAAATCTCGCGTACCGTCCAACAAAAACGGTAATTGATTGGCCAAAAAGTCAAGAAATACATTGCCATTTAGGGGTTGCTTGAAAAAATATGGCCCAATAATTCTGCCTCCCAGTATGCCACACCATACATTTAAACTCCAACGTCCTTGGCGCTGAACTTCACGCAACCAATGGGGATTTTCTGCAGACACCTGTAATGCATATTGTGCAGATTGACGCTCCCGTCACTACTGAAGGTGGCTTCATCTGTCCAAAGAATTTGAAATAAAAATTCTCTATTTTCGTGTATCATGCCTAACATTCAATGGCAATAGTCTAACCTTCGACCAAAATATTCCTCTTTCAAGGCCTGATGCAAAACGACATGATATGGGTGCATTCTTAAAGTAACTAAGAAAAGTTTAAACGAATACCTATATATTTTGATGGCCATTAGAACTTACCTATGGTCCGTTGTCTGTAATATGCCCAACTCAGTGGATAATGATCTTGTGCTAACATGAAGATTTTCTTCAATATAGTCCAGTACACGGTTAATATTCTCTTGTGTTCTTCCAATTCTTTGCCGTTGAAACGTAGGCCGAAAACTACCATTGGCTCGTAAGCTCGCCACTAATCGGGGAAAAACTCTTACATCGCAAGGATGCCGATTTGGATATCGAGCCGCGTAAACTCTTTTAGCTACTGCGTCATTCTGAAGACATTCAAAATAAACCGGAAGCATATCAACAGCTTCATTATTCATAAAACGCATTTTGAAAGCAAAAAAATTGCTATTGACAATTTGAGGATTATGTATGTTTTGTTTAGGTTTCTGTTTCCATTGCCTGCTTCTATTAATTGTATTTTTCGTATATACCAATAGTTAATTTAAACAAACAAAAAATAGGCCTTTCGCATAACTTTTAGCATTGCTTACTTGCCCGTAGTAATTTCAAAAAGGGTGATTTTATTCTGGTGAATAAATTTACAAACATTTAAAATCGAAATTTCTAACCTATTCAGAGCCAAAATTGAGGCTGTAGTTTTGTCTACCCATAAGAGGCCTCAGCAATGCACAGAGTGATGGGGTCAGCATTTCGAGCATTTACGGGAGCATTGAAAACCTTCCTACTTTAAATTGGTCCTTTTTAGGGCCACAGCTTACATAATAGAAACAATTCCAGAAAAATATAGTTTAAAAAAATAAAAATTTAAAGTATTTTCCTATAAAGTTTTCTTTGGCCGATATTTTAGGTTAGGAACAAGACCATACCAATGCATTTAATTTTTTTACGAAAATTAACCGTTTCTGTCAGAATGTCGAACAAAGCCCTCTAGCGACGACATGTAAAACTAACAAAACTTCAATTATTTTAACATTTGTAGCCCAAGAAAAACTCTTTTCAACGCGCCCAAGTTTGTTAAAATCGGATTAGCTGTTTCGAAGATACGTGTGGGGGGGGGGGGGAGTGATTTAAGGAAACCTTTGAATACCCCCTCACCACTTTATTTTTATAGATATGTCAAAAAGTGCCAAACAAAAAAAGTTCAGATTATCCTCGACTTTAAAGATCAGTTATTTTTTTATTAGGTTAATATAGCAGAATTCACAGAAACATCACTTTTTTAGATTCAAGATTGCAGTAACGCCCCCTAGCGGCCATTTCAGAAACATGAAAATATTTTCCAGGTTTTTGTATTGGCCGTTTTAGTATAAATTTTTGTTCCGCAAGCCTCTACGATGTATAGTTTCCCAGATACAGTACTTCGCATTCTTAGTTGGCCACTCCGTACATGTGCATAATTTTAATATGGATTTATTTAATAATGAAAATGTTATAAATTGGTTTTTATAATTCTGGATATTAGAACTTAAATATTTTTGATGGAATTAATCTAATTATATCTGGATATTTGAAAATTTTTAAAATGGCATTTATAACGTTATAATATTTTGAAAATTATAAATACATATTTTTTAATTAGTTTTTGATGATGGCAACTACATAGTTGTTCTCCAAAATGGATTATATAATGCAATCCCTAATAGCCATCACCTTGAAGACTGGATTAGTCCGTCGAGAAGCTCCCGGTAGTTTGACAGGTACGATTTTCTAAAGGGCTAGATGACTCAAGACCCGACCCTTTTGTATTCGAAGGTTCTGGAAATATGATACATGGTATATTTCTATGCGCGATCGTGTAAATTCTTCTCCAAAGAAAATTCCTTCCTGGTTTGTTAAAAATGAATTACCGTTTAAGCGTACTAAAGCTACTTCAGCTTCTGATGACTTAGGTCACTGGAAAATGGTTGTTCCAAAGAACCAACGTTCTGAAATTCTTCGGAAACTGCATGATTCTTCTACTGCAGGTCATCGTGGGGTAACGAAAACTGTAGTTCGTATCTCACTTCATTATTATTGGCCAGCCTTACGGGACGACGTCTTGCGTTACATTCGACACTGTAACGTTTGTGCTGCTCATAAGGTGGAACGACAGACACCACCGACATTCTTTGCTCCTGCTATGGTGCCTACTCGGCATGGCAAGTACTTTGCGAGGATCTCGTGGGACCTCTGCAATGATCCTCAAAAGGTCATTATTTAAAACCATTTCCATGCTTCTTTCCTTTACGTACTGCAACAGCTACTATGGTTACTCGAATTCTGGAGGAACAAATCTTCTTAATGTTTGGTACTCCGCAATATATCATCACGGATAATGGGGTACAATTTCGCAACAAGTAATTCACAAGCCTGTGCTCTCGCTTTCGTACAAACATTCTATATACTCCAAAATATCACCCTAGATCGAATCCGGCTGAACGAATTAACGGAGTTCTTAAGACAATTCTATCTTCTTATATTAGCTCTAATCAGCGTACTTGGGATGTAAATTTACCATAGATCTAATGTGCTATTCACTCTGCGAAACATGAAATCACTGATTACTCCCCACATTTTGCTTTCTGTGGACGCGAACATATACTTTATGGTGATTTTTTCCTGAACCTCTTGACGCTGACTCTCCCATCCTGAACCCTAGTGGGAATACTCGTCCGACACGATCCGACCAATTTTAGGACTCTATTCGTTTAGACATACTTAAACGTATGAAATGTGTTACTAAACGAGTCCAACAACGATATAGTTTCCGTCGACGTCACGTCCGTTACAAAGTAGACGACCTGGTTTGGAAAATGAATTTTGTTCTCTCCGATGCGTCTCGGCGCTTCAATGCTAAGCTAGGACCGAAATACGTGGGTCCGTGCCGCATAACGCGATTAGTGGTCTCCTTGGACGTACGAATTATGCGATTCTTTTGGAAAGTCTCTGGGCGTGTACCACGCAAAAGACCTCAAGCCGCATGTACCAGCACTCTCTGCGTCTTCTAGTGCGTCGAACGGGGATGATCTCGCTATCTTTGATATTGGGATTCAGGGAAGAAAGAGTAAACTATTAGGAAGTCCTAAGCGCCGTAAACGGCACAAGTAGTTTTAAAATACTACCTATTTTCGGGTGGCTAGTTAGATTTATGTTCTGCGGGGTTTAGGATTACACTCACCTCTGTCTTTTCGTTCTTCGAGTGTATCCCTGCTCGAACATCAGAGCCCTTCACTTCTGTCTGTTCTTTTGGGAGGGTTTCTAGCACGACTGTCCTGTGTGCAGGGGTTAGGTCTCTTGGGTTTTAAACCTTTCGTTAGGGGTTTTTGACTTTGCTAAGGGGGGATTTGATACGTGTAACTTTTGTGTAAGGAAATTTTTGAACGAGTTGAAATTTTTATGCTTATTGACTTCGCAACATCCTATACTTTAACTTCAATATTGGTAAGTTTGGCTACATTGTACATTACACTTTTGCTTTTTCAAATAATTTGGAACATGTGGTAGTTTTAAAAATTTCTAATTTGTTGAAGAAAATCACACGTCTTCTTTTCTGGTTCCTTTTGATAATGGGGAACGCCATTTTTAAGAAAAATTGATGCGTCCTTAGAAAACTAACATGATATATGGAGAAGATTTCTATAGTTTTATTGTAATATTACTTAAAAATTAACAGTTTTGGTACTGAATTTAGCAATCTATATATCTAATTGTACTAAATTTGGTTAGTGATCGTATTTTACGGATCGAATCAAGAGATTTGTTAAACCACTTTCTTTCGTTACATTAATAATTTGAAATCAATAAGTACATATTGTAATATTGTAAAATAACAAACATGTTAAAGGAAAGTTTCATATCGACTCATTTTCTAACACAATTGGTTTATATAGGTTTTTTTTGTCCTATTGGATTTTATCGTATTTTCCGTCCTCAAGCTATGATTGACCGATACTACCAGTATTGTCGAACAACGTTTCTCCGAGTTATGAAATAACATACAACTGCCCTCCGATACCGAGCATAGTACATTTTATGGATACTACTTCACATGGTATCATCCGTTTGACTAAAACACATAAATTATATCTGGTAATACATTCGACTAAGTAATACACACACGTACATCACCCGGTGAGAACAACTCGCTATTATCACGAATTACCATTGTACTGCTACGTTTATCCTTTATGGAAAATTTAATGCCTGTAACCGTTTTGGTGAACCTCTTATTAGGATCATATGGAACGAGGTTATGTACTTCTAACAACAAAAGTTAGTTAAGTTTAAGTGGAAATTCGAGTTGGCTTACTTACACCTGTAATTGGTTTGTTAACTGTTAACCTTTAACTTAAATTTTTTATTATTTTTGTATGTATTTACTCTTACAGTTACAACAATTCACAATTTGTTCTAATAGTTTTATGTCTGTGCACCTGCAGTTCAGCCATTAGCTGTTTTGATATGTACCAATATAGTATATTGGTTTCTATTGTACAGAGTGCGTTCTAAACTATAGTAACTGGGTTATGTAAAATTTAAATTGATTATTTAGGGGATTGCTTTTATAAGAATTTCATAAATGTTATTCTTATTTCGGTTAATGCATGTGTTGCATTTCACTTCAAAATTGTGTAAGCTACAAACGCTATCTTAATACGGAAGCTATTCAATTTTATTATTACGGCCTTCAGCCACATGTTTAAAACTAATGCTTAAGATTTTCCTTTGTGCTTATTTAAATTTATGTTTTACACTTATAAAGCCAGTGACAAACTCAGCCTTTCTGAACCTGCATGTATTATGTTTGCTTTGTCTATACTGCTAATTGCAAGTAAATTTAATTTCTTTGCGCTTACAAAAAAAAAAGAAAAGCAATGGTAGCCATCTTGTGGAAGTTTTAGTTTATATTTTGGGTTTTAAAGTGCGTTTTGGTTTGATTTAAAACTGAAGTACGTTTTAAGGAGCCCTCTTCCTAAGACTTCGGTTTAGAGTTATTTGTTTAACTTTGTACATATGTTTTGTTGTTTTACTTTTAGGGTTAACATGGGATGTCGATCAGTGTCCATATATATTTTGATTTTATGTATTATAAACCTTGTTCAATATTTTGTTTAAGTTATAGGATTATCCCTTTCCAGAAGGGTAAGTAGATTACTACTAGATCGTGTGGGTTAGATTTTATTTTAGTTTGTATAACTTCTCTCAAATTTTAGGTCACATATCGGATAGCGATCCCCACTTAGGATAACGATTGTGTGCATTGCTCAGATTATTGTTTCTTAGGTTATAACATTTTATATAAACATTATCTGGTTATCTACCCTGTAAATAATATTTCTTTGTTAAAATACGAATTTTAAAAATTTATATTAAACAAATTGGTGTTAAACGATCGTCAGATGTTTCATTATTCCTGTGGCATAGGATCAAAATTCCTAACCAGACCTTTTACCTGGTTGTACTTAGTCCAGCGTTTATTTTAATTGTAACGTCTCTCTCCTTTTGCCGTACCCCTTTTCTTGATCCAGGGGCGATACAAAAGTTTAGATCAAGTGGTGCCCTTTTAATCTCTCTGTGTACTTTCCTACGCCAAACCGCCCACGCATCCAAGTGCCCAAGCGACTGACTGAGCTTCCGGTTAATTTCTTAATTCGTACACTTTCTCCTTTTCTACCACAATCCTATTGTGCACATAACAAATATAATTTTTTATTATTGTATTATTTATGTTATTTACCTTTGTACCTATTTTGCATACGTATTATATATATATATGTATATATATATATATATATATATATATATATATATATATATATATATATATATATATATATATATATATATATATATATATATATATAATTTCACTACGTTGTATGGGTAACTTTGTTCTTATAAGAGATAAAAAAGTTGGTTAAATTAGCATAGTTGGGCCAGATTACATGAAGATTTAGAAGCCGGCAAGAAAATTGACCATTGTGCCAAGCTTCCGATTTATTTGAGAAACACAGAAAATCGTTTAAAAATTTCAATCAACGTACGTTCGTTAGTTATTAAAAATACAGCAAAATCTTAAAAACGTTTTTAATAGATAATTTTAAGATTAATTAGATGCACTACTCAAAAAAAATTTTTAATCACTGCTTTTTGAGTTACAACCCTAACTTATCTTTTTTTAAATAGCAACCATAAGCAAAAGTTAGCTTATTAAATTCCTTATTTTTTTCTGATTTCCACGACATAAGGTTTTGTATATCTAATTTTAATAATAATGCGTAAAACTTCAAAAATTAAAAAAAAATAATTTAATTAAATGCATTGCTATGGCTATGATAAAACAACTGAAAATCGTCCAGTAAAAACAATGGTCTAACGCATTGTCCAATATCATTAAGGTTAATTATTGCATTTATCAATTTTAATAAGTTCGTTTTGCTTTGATAATTACTGTAGAAGTGCGTTTAGAAGAGTTTATAAAATATATTCCACTGAAGAAAGAAACTACATGTTGTTTTGCTGCTATTCATGCGAACGTGATTCAGACAGAGCTTCCGAGTTATACTTTGAAACTTATATGGAACGGCGTCAACTGACTAACCGTATGTCTTGTAAAATGGAAGAAAATTTAAAAATGTATGGATCCTTTACCAAACCAAAGGATGCGCCAAAAAATTTTAACGTTGGAACTGAAACCAATGTTTTGGCATATTCAGATTTCAAACCAACTGTGTCTATTAGGGAAATAGGTATGTAGTGTGGTGGTTCTAAAGAAGAATCAAGATTATTTTTAAAGAAGTATGGACGAAAGCCACATCGCCACCACGTAGGAAATACTTTATATCCAACTGATTTACAAAAAAGACTAGAATATACCAATTGGTTTATTTGAAATTTTGAGATGGATCAAAATTTTTTGTATAAAATCTTTTTCACCTATGAAGCACAATATACTAACAATGTTACGTTACGAAAAATTCAAAACAACATTGTTAAACGTTGTCAGTTTTGCGTACAATGTAATGGCGGTCACTTTGAAACTTTGTCTTGATCTTGAATTGTGTTAAAAGTAAACATTAATTGTAGAATTAATTTAAAATTAGAATTTTTACCGTCGTTCTTGTTTTATTTAACAGTTTTCAACTGTTTTATCGTAGCCATAACGATATATTTAATTTAATGCTTTTTTTTTACTTTTTGAAGTTTTACGGATTATTATTAAAATTAGATATACAAAACTTTATATCGTTGAAATCATAAAAAATAAGGAATTTAATACGCTAACGTTCGCTTATGGTTGCTATTTAAAAAAAGGTAAGTTAGGGTTGTAATTCAAAAAGCAGTTGCCCGAGGTTATTAACATACATAACTGACGTGATAGATAAATAATTTTATTTCCTACTAATACGTTATAAATGAAATATGAAAACGAAATTTTGTTGGTTATTAAAATTAAACTAACGTTGTTCAAAAAATTAAGTAGGCATGGTTACCATGTATATCTCAACTGACAAGTTTGCAAATATTTGTCAAAATACATTAGAGGGAGTTATTTATAACTCCCTAGTATAACTCCCAGGGGAGTTATGAACATGTTTACAGTTACGGTAACTAAGGGTTTATTTCTTTATAATGCATTGGTAAGAAATTAAAGTTATTTCCACTGTGAAGGTTGGTAGGCCAGATATTAAATGTTTGTGAAAGTAAATTCAGAACAAGTGTTAATATTGTAGATGATTACAATTCTATGTTGATTAGAAGTTGTTTCGTATCAATCGCGTTCTTTCTTGCGACGGACGTTAGAAAATATTCGACAAATTCCCTTTGAACTTTCTTCAAATTTATAAATTCGCTAAATTTTTCTGTTTTTTTTTTTAATTATGTTGTAAATCCAACGTTTTCCTTTTTTTGCACTTATAAGGGACTAATAACGAATATGCCTCCAGAGCTCTACATTTAGAATAAAGTTTTGTTTTTAGGCATCGTAGCAGCATATCGAGCAGCGACGTCACACTACGTCGCCCAAGTGTGCGTACTCAATAACCTTTAAACTACATTATCGACATTTTATAGAAGCGGACGACAATTTTTTTTAATTAAGCATCCACATGTATATTTACCACTATCTGACATGAAGTTTTAAAGGTCCATCTGACATGGATTTATTATTGTTATTTTTGAAATGTTGCATATTTTTATTATACAGTATTAATAAAGAGGTTGCAGAATTATCCTAAATATCTGGGGTGGAACAACGCACGACCTTCCCATATGCAAAATGGAAATTAAAAAAATGAAATAACTTTAATAAAACTTTCTTTAGGATATTTATCAACCTCTTTTATAATAATTAAAAATTATTATTAATTTTATTAAATACATAAATAAAAGTTTACCTCGAGTAGGATTTGAACCTACAACCTGTACTTTGCTAGAGTACCGCGCTAACCAAATGCGCCATCAAGGTTCAAGCCCCAATCGATGTAAACTTTGTCTTTATGTATGTAGAGCTGATGTAAATTCTAAATATAATGAGATTACAATCAAATTACTTATATTAATGGAATGTGAGCCTGCAATATCGCAAGGATTCACACATACCTACCAAAGCAACTTGACTAATATTAAATTATTAATTTTACCTCTGAACTTATTCGTTCATAACAAAAACTTATAATAATTTAATATTAGTCAAGTTGCTTTGGTATTCTTATTTGTTTGTTCTTACAGTATCTATAAATAAATAAATCAATGTGATCATGCTATACAGGAATGAAAAACTCCATCAAAAGACAAAACAAGTTTTTTTAATAATAAAGAATATACAATTTGTTAAAGTTTATAATCACTTTCTAAATTACAACTTTTTTTACTAAATAGTAGGTACCTAAACTAAACATTCTTTTCAGCTTAGCATCTGTTTCTTAATTAACTTTTTATAATTTTTTTTTGGAACGCTTTTCTTCGCCATTATAATTTAAATGGAGAAAAACAATAATTACTGAACTTGATTGGCTAGCAGTGCTTGAATACTAAAAAAATTTACGTTGGAATAGTAGGTACATTAAAATACAGGTTGTAGAAGGTAGCCAATTCGCGGGCGAGTTAGGAATTCGTCGAACTGATGAGTAAGCGGATGGCCCTTCTGCAACGTGTGTTTTATAACATTTTCTACATTGAATAATTCGATTACTAAAACATTTTGATTTTTTATAAATAAAATTAATTTTCACTAGTTTAATTATTTGAAATTAGCAACGCTAAAAATAATAATTGACATTGGCAGCATAATTTGAAATTTAAATAAAATACCTAATCTTCGATTATGGAAAACAGTGAATATATTTCATTAACACCCCCTCAAATTAGGGAAATGGCCGGAAATGCGATAGAAGGTTTGTTACCTGATAATAAATCAAGAACAAATTATGAGAATTTAGGAAGTGGTGTAAAGAAAAAACGCAAGTATTATAACGAACAATGTATTAATAGTATTTTTTGAAGAAAATAAAAGTATTTACAAAAGTTCAACCCTGTGGAAAGGTTTATTCTATGTTACGGAGTATGCTGAATCGTTGAGTGGTAATATTCACTCAACGGCTGAATTTAAAACAAAATATTGATATTTCCAAATTTATTAAGTTAAAATCCTTATTTAAAAAATATTCAACTGGTTATCAACCCAAAAAATCTAAAATTTTGGAGGCAGCACATCTTGAAAAATTTATTGCGAAGCACCTAATGAAGATCATTTAGCGATCAAGGTGATGAAAACATTTATTTGTAGCTACCATATGGAAACATATTTTTCAGATTGTATTAATAATGGGGTATTCAGGTGCTTGCCGGTGCAATGAATTAGTGAACATGTTACTTGAGGATGTGCCTTTCCAAAAAGATTCAATATTTGTTACAATAACTAAAACAAAAACAAATCATCCACGAGTATTTACAATAACAAATATTAATTGGATAAACCTAATTAAAACATATATAAGTCTAAGGCCTACAAGAAGAGTAAGTGCACTGTTCAAGCGGTCGGAATCAATAAAATTTGTGAAATGCCCAGAATAATAGCGAAATTCTGGCTTGTGCTTTAGACGTTCTTCGGCTACACATCTAGCTAATAACGGGGGTGGCTTAATAACTCTCAAACGTCATGGTGGCTGTAGAAACTCATCAGTTGCCGAGGGTTACGTAGAAGGTTCTATTAAGAAAAGAATTAAGGTCTCAGAAATGCTTTTCAGTGGTATACAGCATTATGGTGCTGTAGCGTCTTTGGCTGATCCTGATAAACATATTGCTGCACTGTCTTCTTCTGGATAGTGGGTCTACTAATTCTATGGCTTCTGTTTCATCTTATTTTAATATCTAATGACACAGGACAGCATAAAAAATCTACAAATATTGTCGATAAAAATATAGAAATAAATTCTCTTACTGCCCATTCCCATTAATTCTGACGAAAAGTCGAGTATTACTATTAAAGTTTACAATAACTGTACGTTTACTAACTACAATGAATAGTTTTTATTTGTTGATTACTTTGTTTTTATAAAGTGTTAAGTTATTCAAAATTAAGGTATTTTCACATTTATAAATAAAGAACATTTCTCGTGTTTAATTTTAATTTGAGGTTGGAGAAGTATGGCAGTCTCGCAACGCAGATTGACCAACACTAGAAAAAAATGGAGATCATTTAAGAATGCGACTCTTTCTCACATAATTTTGCAGCAAAAATGTGTGAGAATGTAAAAGATTACAACACGAAATAGAGAAAATTTATATCTTAATTTTTTGTTAATTTCTATTCGAAGAGATGAAGTTAAATTTAGAACTGTGCAAGATTTAAGTGCCAATAATAGAAAAAAAAACTTCATAACGACACCTATACGTAATACGCTAAAAGTCAAGTTGTATACTATGTAAATAAGTAATATCTATCCAAGTATAATTAATTATACGTATCTCTCTTTACTAACAATAATATCTTAATTGCTATCGTATTACGTTTGAAAATTTTATATCTAAAAACATTTAGAAATAAATATACCACGCTACAGTTTGGTACAATGCGGTACGATGACAAAGCTGAGAAAACAACTCAAAGGCAAAGAAAAGCGTCAACTGGGCTGCTAGAATATAATAAAAGATAACACTCTTGACGAGTGACGGATGATGCATGATATATCGGAAATAAAGCTTCCCATCTTGGAAACACAACAATTCCTAATTTAAATTTCACGCCTGTTTTGAAGTATCTGTTTTCTGGTTATCTATTTTACCAGTATCTACCTTTCCTGTATAAGGCAAGCTATCAGTCAACTGAGGCGTTCACAAGGGAGTTGCCACATAAATTTGAACCAGAAAACTGCATTGATCGACTTGAATCTTAAGATGATAAAGATAACGAAATTAAGGCATAATGTATTGCTGTATGAACGCTTAAATTAAGGAGACTTTCATAGCACGGCTGACTACATTGTTGTTTAAGCTATTTACAGAAATTTGTCGTAACACTGTTGAGAAACAAATCTGCACTAGGCAAAGATAATATAAGGGTATTAACTGGCTGGTAAG
Source organism: Vesta saturnalis (assembly GCA_036346205.1). Taxonomy (NCBI): domain Eukaryota; kingdom Metazoa; phylum Arthropoda; class Insecta; order Coleoptera; family Lampyridae; genus Vesta; species Vesta saturnalis. Next base: position 619,490 of record JARFJB010002192.1, on the reverse strand, counting down.
CGTGAGAGATAGTCCATTGTTCGAAAATTTCCATCTCCACAATAAAATCGCTTATAACTCAATAAAAGTAAAAGAACCTCCACTCTTACAAAATTTACCGATAAAAATCAAAAGCGCGATGTTAATCATACATAAGTTGGAAAAAACGTGTTCTGATTTCAAAGATAAATTAAAAATTAAAAAGTACCAACTGCACTCCAATACTAAATTATAACTTATATTCAAATTACCTCAACTAATTGGTAACGGAAAGGTAGTAAATGCTTAAATAAATTATGGTCGTTATTATTTCCATAATTACAAAAAGTAGTGAATATCTCAATTTCTTAATCAAATCTCAAAATAAACTTGACGATGGTTAAATTAACACAAACAATAATAAGTTTACTCAAATCCATAGAGATACATTTCTAAGTAATCCTCATTTCAGCAGCGACTGGTCAGATGAAGCAGATGATGCTGTGCCTCACCTATAAAAATAATTTCCAAATGAGGCCCATTATGATACCTACTTATTACCGTCAAGTATTATTTAATTAAATCACGGTATTCCAGCAAAAAAAAAATTTTATAAAAAAGTAAAAAATGTAAAATAGTATATTTATTATACATTAAGGGAGAGAAATGCGATATTTTTCCAGAGGTGCAATTTGTAGCACGAAGGCGAAGCCCGAGGGCTACAAGCACCTTTCAGTGTCAATAGCTCCTGATGTGTGCTTAATGCCCTCTCCCACCATAACTCCAACGCACTGCGACGCTTGTTGATGTATACTGCGTTCTTCCGTGATACCGATCCTTTTTTCACATTTTCTAACAGTTTATCCATCACCTTTCCGTTTCATTTTCGCTCTATGGTTTTTCGTACAAAGTTTAATATTTCTTACCCGCTACCATTAATCGCTGCCCGTATGTCATTGTTCGCGATGCTGTCTTTTTTCCTGGCAGGGGTAAGTTTGATTTGAGCCTTCCTTTTCGCTTTACTACTGGACCGATTCCTGTTTGGCCTCTTGATTTTGATCAATCGGGGTTGTTCTTTCTACGGTATGAGGATCTTTTCCTTTCACAGTTTGTATGCGTTTGAGTGCAATGGAACTCTTCACACAATTTCCTTTTATTTAAAAAACGAAATGTAAATCTCTTCTCCGCTGTTTTCTAGGATGTTCTTATCTGCAAGAGGCGTAAATCATTACAGTTTCACTGGGGTATGGTTTTTTGCTTCGCAATGCACCTTTTCCGTAATACTAGGCGATTGCAGCTTTTTTTTTCTGTCCGGCGGTGGTAGTGATGCTTTCACTGCTTGTTGCCGGCGGTGGTGGCTCGATGGAGTATGTTTCCTTTCACTGGTTGGCGATGTTGGTGCCTCGAGAGACTATTTTCACTTTCACTGGTATAACGATGTTGGTGGCTCAAAGGACGACGAAGGTTAGTTGAGATTAAATGTGTTGGAAATGCAACGGGAACACCGTCACTTGTACCAATTGTAGAGTGGTCCTTGCACCCTGTGAGTAATTGATCTACTGGTATTTAACTTAATATTGTTAATACTGTTTATAGTAACTATCTTACTTTCTTATTTACCAAAAATAAACACTTACAACTTAATATGGCGCATAGATTCCATAAAATTATGCTACGTTGCGTTCTTGATACTGTTGACTAATGTTTATGTTACAATTTCTTTATGCTATATTATGAAAGTTGATATTTAACTTAATAATTGCAAAATGATGCCGGTCCTGGTCACATTGAGTTGTAAACAAACATAATAATGAGTTTTTCTTCACAATATTTCTTTATCATCAAATTTAGTGTCATAAATTGAATTAGTTAAAGCATACTCAGCTACCGCAGATTTCTTTGGTTGACCCAATTTGCAATATTTCTTGGAAGGTCCCTAGAAATCTGCGATAGCTGATCATTTTTTAAATAACTTCAAGCATGGCATTTATTTTCATGATATGGAAATATTATCAAGACAAACTCATTATTATGTTCATTTACAACGTGAATCTGTTGAGGCATATAAACAACCAAATAACTTCAATAGACCAGAAGAAAATTTCCAAATAAATAGGTTTTGGGATCTTATAATTATAAGATCAAAAGCCATAATAGTCGATTTTAATTTTAGATTTTAATTTGTCTGGGTTTTCTGCTGTGTTTCTTATACATCTTGAAGTAAGTGCTTTGACAATCAAATATGTTAAACCACTACAGAACTACAGTAATTTAACATGCATGGTTAAAATTAAAAAAATCATACTAAAAGTGCACATGTGTTTTCACTGTACAATAATAAATACAATTATTAACCATAAACTATTTCTTTGCTAGATCTTATTAGATCTTTAAGTACTATGCCAATTTTCTATTTGCGAATGGTTTTGTCAAATTAAAATTAAAATTCTTCACAACTTTAATTAAATTTGGAAACATTTCATTTGTCATTTGATTATAACATTTTTCATTGCCAGCCTTCGTTCCTTAGAGGGTGTTATGATTTGTCATCTTCAAGGCAGTATTTAATTTATTAATGATCCAGCTGTTGCTTACTAGTATAAACCTCCATATTTAGCTTTATTCGTTTATCAAACTGTAGTAATGCAGGCTTCTGTTTGCTTTTTCATTTCAAAAATCTATTTCGACTTCTTGATTAATTCTTTAAGCTGTTATTATTTAATGAGGACGATAACTGTAATTACTTTAGAAATTTATACAAAGATAAATAAAAAAATACACGATCTACTACCCAAAAGGTAAGTATTTCAATTATCCATAAGGAAGTACTTAATTAGAAATCAATTCAGAAAATATTAATTGAAAAAGAAATATATATATATATATATATATATATATATATATATATATATATATATATATATATATACTTAAATAAGTCATTTTCTCTTTGAAACTTGTGTAAATAAACGTAAAAATAAATTCAACGTTTTGGGAACGTCCTTTGTTCCCTTTGTCAATAATATATTTTGACAATTACAGAAATTGAAACAAGGTAACTATTTTTAACAAGTAAAGAATATGAAACAAAGTAATTTATTTAAATGTAATCTCGACGATCGTGTTTGACTTCGGGTAGTTGGTCTAGTATATGAGGTAGAAGGCGTAGAAGTGGGGACGCCAGGAATAGTAGCAGTAGGTGTTTGAAATTTCTGGAGTATTAGTTTGTCCGATATAAGTTCTAGGATAGTTGTTGCACGGTATCTCATACACTTCTTAGTTTTCATTTGGAAGTTTATATTTAGGGTTTCTTAACAGTTGGGACAAAGTTGAATGTGGCTTGAATACCGCTCTAAAGTCGTTTTTGGGAAATTTCCTTGCTATTCTGTTTGTAATTCCTTTTATATAAGGTAGAATAACAGGAATCTTGGGTTCATTGTTTGACAAGTTGTAATTTCTGCGTCTTCTTAGTTCGTTGGTAATTTTCGATGTACCTTGATCTTTGTATCTATTTTGAAGTAATATTTTATTAATAGTCTTCATCTCTTCCGTTCTAGAATTTTTGTGAGATAAGTGGTAAGAGCGGTATATCAAGGATTTCATAACGCTACGTAATTGACCAGCATGGTGATGCGAAAGAGAGTTCAGGTATCTATTCGTATGAATTGGTATTCGGTAAACTTCGCGTGCAAATTTACCATTAGGAAGTCTTGTTATCAGGGTGTTCAGAAAAGGAAGTGAATTATTTTCTTCAACTTCCATAGTAAACTTGATGTTGTCGTAAATCCCAGATCTTAGACTGTGTAGTTTGTCGTACTCTATCAATCAGTATTCTTCCAAATATTTTACCAGGTACACGGAGCAACTTATTTCTCTGCAGTTCTTACAATCACTTCTGTTCCTGTTACACTTCTTCTAATCCCTCGGCACTTTCTTACCCTTAAGGCATACATTGAATAATTTACACAATTTTCGTATAAGCTTTGCACCTCCGTACTTTAGCAGTCCACCAGTGATTTGGAAGAATACTGATTGATAGAGTACTAGAAACTACAAGAACTAAGATTTGAGATATGCAGGGTGGCTTAATGCCAGGGAGATAATGTCTTGATCAGATGGTTGCTCTCCAGCAGGTGATGCAAAAATGTTTAAGTTAAAAAAGAAGCCGTACTGTGCGTTTGTATATCTGGAGGATGCATACGACAGAGTGAATAGGGAGAAGGTGTTGGAAATATTAAATGAATATGGCGTAAATAAAGGTTTAATAAACGGAATAAGGGCAGTATAGAATAGTAGCCGAGCACGTGTTACGGTGAGAGGAAGTGTGAATGAATACTTTAATATTGAGCAAGGCGTGCGACAAGGCTGTGTGATGTCACCTTGGTTGTTCAATGTATACATGGTTAAATGTGTTAGGCAAGCATGTATCGATGCAAATGGTTGGTGACGTAAAAGTACGGGTTCTGGTGTTCTGGATGAGGTACAAACTGCTTTGAGTAAGTTTGATACAATCTGTGAGAGCATGGACCTAAAGGTAAACGTGGACAAAGCTAAGATTGTGGTGTTCAATCGGGAAGGTGGAAAGGAGAGTAGAGTATTTACTCTGCAAGATGAAATTGTGAAGCAAGTGGACGAGCTGGTATATCTTGGTAGAATGTTTACTGCAGGTCGTATAATGTATGGCGAGGTTGGACGAAGGGTCAATGCGGGAAGGAAGGTGATTGGAAGTATGTGGACGATAACGAGAAACGAAAGCATGAGTCTAGCTGCGAAACGAGCAATTTATAACGGCGTGTTTGTCCTGTCAGTACTGTATGGAAGTGAGATATGGGTATATAAAAAAACACGAAAGAAAAATAAATGCCGTGGGTATGAGACTCCTGAGAAGCGTATGTGGTAAAACGAGAAGACAAGACAAGATAAAGAATGAGTATAATGGAGCAGTGTGGTGAAGAAAAGATGATGATGGATAGATATAAAAAATAGTACATTACGTTGGTTTGGTCACATTGAGAGAATGAACAACGCAAGATTAACGAAGCAAATATACGTGGGTGAGGTTAGAGGTAAGGCCCAGTCTGGTAGGCCACGTAAAACTTGGCTGAATGTAGTAGAATGTATGATAAAAGAAAGAATGATACGGAGTTTTAAAAATTAAAGGACATGTCACAGAGAATGTATGAATCTTGTGGAAGCTAGGGAGGTATGCGGAGATAGGAAAGTATTGAGAAAGATTGTCAATGAAAAATAAATAAGAGGCAGGGATTGTTTTCCCTGCCCCTCAAGGTAATGGCGTGAAGGTTAGGTTAAGCTAACTTTAAGCTAACTATGGAATCTATGTTTACTAAAAAATAGTTAGATGCTCAATAAATTAAATACTAAACTGCCTTAAAGATGACACATTGGATCATATCCTAGTCGATATTTGTCAACATTTTAAAATGAGGTAATAATGCGATTTAGTGACAACGAAAAAAAGTCGATTGCATTGAAGCTTGAGACCATCCGACATTACAAAACCTTTAAATGCCTTCAAAAATGGTTTGGGAATAACAAATTTTTACTTTAATGAATTTTTTGATTTATGGAAAATGCAATTTCACGAAGTCTCGATTTAAAACGAAAAATCGTGATTAAAAGCTTAATGAAAACATTTTTACTTCATTATCTGCTAATTCGTATATACTCTTAGCTTTAATATATATTAAAAGTTATTAAATATTTGAAATAAGTTTTTCTTCAGATGAACCCAAAGCGATCCCGGAATAAAACGTAGAATGAAATATTGAATTCTATTAAATTTTAAGTGTTTGATTAGTACATTGATGTGCAATTGCTTGGAACAATGAAAGTTAAATGGATAATTTCAATGTAGAACACATTCTTGCTGCAGACAGAAATCACGCACAGAGTAATTAGCATGTCTGCAATTACGTCCTACGACGATATGGCGGAATAATTAAATTAATTATCTCGAACACCAAAATCATATTTCAATGTGTATGGCATTTAAAGGTTAAACCAATAAAATCGGATTAATAGTGATTATACGATCTTATTAACTTAATTTTTAATTTGATTTGTTTTTCACGCCACCTATTATCACTTATAATATGCAAAATAAAAAGATATGAAAACTGATTTCCTAACTATATCGCCTTCATTCTTTGGGTTAGACCAAATAAATAATAATAATGATAATAATAACAATAATAATGAAATAAATGAAACGCCCTCAAGCGGGTAGTCCCCTGGTGGAATCCTGAAGTAAGAGCGGCCATCAACCCTACAATCTCAAACCTAGTTGCCTTTAAAATGGCTAGAGCGATGTCTAGGCGTACAACACTGGAAAGTAAATTCACTTGCTGGAATAGATACACGTCTAGCTTGACATCATCTACCACCGAGAGCGAGATGTGGGGCAGGATCAAAGCTGTGTCTGGGAAAGGGCGGGCCGAACTGGTGACCTCAATCCGGTTATCTACTGCCATCACCGGAGATCCGGGTGAGATCGCTGAAGTCTGAGCGACCCGATTTGAGGAAACAAGCAGCTCTGCCAATTACGAGCCAGGTTTCTTAGATGCCGTTGGTCTTGTCCGAGAAATAGGGTTTGATCTTGAGGATAAGTCTGAGTACAACTCACCATTTACAGTGCGAGAACTAGAAGAGGCACTAAGGTGCTTAAACACGTCTTCTTCCGGCCACCAATGACATGCTCAAGCATCTCTCAGATGACACGAAAAATGCCTTTATAATGCTCCCTGGGACCGGAAGGAGGCTGTTGTTATGCCAGTACCGAAACCAGGAAAGGCCCTCTGTCACCTGGCAGCTATCGCCTCATCAGTCTTACATGCTGGATGGGGAAACTCTTAGAGCGGCTGGTGAACAACATACTTTTCTGGTGGCAGATCTACCACCGACCATCTTTTGGTGATGGAAAACGCCGCTCAAAATCCCATTCGTACAAGGAAACAGATGGTGATTGTACTCTTCGATATTAAGGGGGCCTATGATATGACGTGGTGCCCCGCCATCCTTATCAGCTTATCCGTTCTTTTTTGAGCGGAACGTGTTGGTAAAGATCTGTCGAGCTCAAGAGTATTTGAGAATGGTGTACCTCAGGGCTCAACCCTGAGTTGTGCCCTATTTGCATTGGCAATAAACACCATCATCAAACGTCGACAATACCATATCTAACTGCCTCTACGTTGACAATCTTGCAATTATTTACGCTGTAAAGACCGTAGGAGAAATAACGCGAACGCTACAAGTGGCAATCAACACCATTGTAGCAAGTGGCAAATCCGTCGGGTTCCAGTTCTCAAAAGCGAAGACGAAGTGTCTACATCTCTGCCGCCTTAGAAAACCACACTTTGACCCTCTCTTGTAATGATGAACCGATAGCGTGTGTGCCTGAAGCTAGATTCCTTGGTGTCATCATCGATGCCAAACTAAGATGGAGGCCACAGATTACAGATGTGAAACAGAGATGCGACAAGAAGCTAAACTTAATAAAAGTTCTCGCGCACACCATGTGGGATGCAGATCCGAAAGTAGTGTTAAGAGTTTACCAGGCGATGGTACTATCGGTAATTGATTACGGGTGTATAGCTTACTCGTCGGCCCAAAAAAGCTGACTGAAGACTTTGGAGCGGATACACAACCATGGACTCAGGTACTCTCTTGGTGCATATCCAACCAGCCCGGTCTAAAATCTCTATTGTGAAGCAGCTGTGCTACCGCTCGAAATCCGGCGATATATACTGATCCTTATAAAATCTCACCCTTATCACCCCAATAATTGTATGCTATTCCCAAATGTAAATCTATTCACTGATAGCAGAACGATCACACGACCAGCAGGAATACGTTTTCAGGAATACTTAACAATTCTAGGGTGTGAATGTTTGCCGCCTGTACCACACGTTACTTTACCAAACTTACCTCCATGGATAGATGGAGCACCAGTAATCCAGCATCAACGTCCTCTTGCTAAAATTCATCTAAAACAAAAAATGCTAAGAAAGTGTCAAGGAATGAGGCAACAAATCAATACTCACTTGTCTGGTATAAATCCGGATGTACGAACTCCTCTACTAAGTGTCGATCTCCCAAGAAAAGAATATATTCGGTTGCGTCTAGGCCACACAGCACTAAGCTGGTCTGATATGTGCGGTGTGTGATGTGCTGACTTTATCGCACGTAGTGCTCGATTGTCCTACGTGCTGCCTAGAGATGCAACAACATCAACTGCAAGAACATTTAAGAGGCAATATGGTGTAATTGGATACCATAAGCTACATGTCAAGCTTCCTGAAGGAAACAGGTATGTTTAAAAAATTATGATGAAGTAGACTGGAAAATGATGAGAAGTATGTTTACCTATATTTTATCAAATCGCAGACCATGCTTGTATCGTAAGTTTAGTGGATAGTGCTAATAGCCTCAGTAGCTGATGCACAAGAAAAAAAAATAATAATAAAAATAATAATAATAATAAAAATTCTTAGTATCCAAGAATGTGATATATTCATTTCGCTTTGTACTATGCAGCTGTGATTATAATTGAAATCAATACTCAGAAATAATATTTCAATCTGCATAAGAATCACAATTCTAGGAATTTACCCGTAAATTTCGTTTAAAAAAGAAAATATTAAAACTGAAGGAAAAATATTGGTATTTTAACGGCTTCTTTGGAATGTCCTAACAATGTGGCAGTTTTTAAGGTAAAAAATATATTAGATAAAGAATAATAATTTACTTTGATCAAACATTTTATAATAATGTAACAAAATTTTTAGATAATTTGAAACAGAAATTAAAAGTGACTGCTCTCGTTTAAGAAAATACACACATTCCTATACAAGAAAATTTAAATAAATTATTTAGTGAAAACCCATCGAAATTATTTAGCACGTTAAAACGTTAAATTCAACAAATGTTTCACATGTTAGTTATCCAGAAAATGATTATGTGCTAGATTACTGTAAAGGTATATGGTCCATTCCATGTGAATCTAATAAAAATGCATCTTGGTTTGTTGTCTTAAATGACAATGTCAATCAAGTTTATTCGCCGGAAGAAAATCATACTTCTATGAATGATTTACTGACTGCTTTGAGGCGAGATTTTAGCCACATGTGTATGTCGGAAACAATGTGTTTGACTTCGACAAATTCCTCTTTTATATATATATATATATATATATATATATATATATATATATATATAACACTGTGTCTCTTGAATTTCTGGACATAGGAATTCCCATGTTAAAATAAACTATTGTAAATATTGGCTCCCCTAATTATTTTACAGTAAAATGTCAAATGTAAAACTTCTTAAGGAAAAAAGGGTGCTTCTTATGTTGCAATTGCATTTACATTTGGTTCATCCGTTTTCGAGAAAATTAGGAAAAACTTAAGGGCTTTTTCGTAAAATTTTGCGGCCAATTACTTGTTTACCGACTGTTTATAAAATTTTTACATCTATTATTGCAGATAAAATCAAAAATCATTGTAACATAAATAATATTAATATAGGTAGAACAGAAAGGTTGTGCCGAAGGAACTCAAAGGTCTAGAGAACAGCTAATCATTGATACTATTGTTACGAAACATGTGCAGAATAAGAAACGAAATCTATATATGTGCTATATTGACTACAAAAAAGCTTATGATTCAGTACCACAAGACTACTTATGTCAAATTTTAGAAATATACAAAATTGATGATAAATTTATCAAATTATTGAAATTTATTACGTCATCATAGAACACAATTATTATGAATGGTTTTTCTAAATTAGACCCTTTAAAAATAAGATTATTTTAACACATTTACTTTATATGGACGATTTGAAATTATATTCAAGATCAGATTCTCAACTTCAAAATTTAATTAACACTTCAAAATTTAATTAACACTACAAAATTATTTAGTACAGATATTTGCATGGAATTTGGTCTTGAAAAATGTGCTCAAGTAAGTGTTATAAAAGGAGTACCTACCATAAATCCTGCAATAATATATGATATACTAAATAAATCATATAAATTAGGCCAAATACTCATTAGAGCATCAAGCCCGTAAAGGCAATCGCGCGCACGGCATAGCTCAGTGGTGTGGGCGAGGTTCTTACTTAATGCTGCAAATCGGTACTCGTTACAACTCCAAAAAGGTCAAAATCGGGTAAAATGTCAAAAAGGCGCCAAAAGTTAAACACATTTATAACAGAAAAACGTCATGAACTAGATCTTAATAATGGTCCAACAGGAAACCACAATGTTCCCTCAAAATTAAAACCCTCATCTCTACTAAAGTATACTTAAAAAATATTTACGCAAAGTTCACACCAAACAAATCTTTAGCTTCATATAAAAGTCGCAAAATTGCGAAAATGAAGCTCAAAACCCAATAAATATTTCAATAAATTTAACGCTAAAATCATTGCTCAAATACCCAAAAAAACTGATCAATACGGTAATTAATTATTCAATTTAAAACAAAAAATATGTCACAACCAAACTAAACGCGATCGAAAATTATAATATCCTATTAACTAAACGTCGATATCGGGATTGTAATACCTAAATTCGGGAAAATACACACCGCTTCGCCACAACAAATAATCAAATTCGGCAAATCACAGGTGGTCTTTGCACCAGCAGGTCTTCCTATGCCTGAAAGGCTACAAATATTCTCGCACGCTTATCTAAAATAATTGCGTACCGCAAAAATCAGTCATAATCTGAAACAATAATTCTGTTGTTACTATATTTAATAAATCTGATTTTCCATAAAATTATTCTTCCAAGAAAGGAAATCACTCTAAATCAATTTACAATCAGTCGTAATTAAATCAATTCGTCGTCAAATATGCTCAAGTTCAAAGAAATAATCAACCTTTAAAAGTTACGTTATAATTCAAAAATTACTGTTAACTTTCGAACGTAATTACTTTACTTCAAATCAACACAAAAACATTGACGGTAATTTCAATGACTCAATCTCATAAAAAAAAAACGCTTAAAATGCGTGTAAATATGCTGTATAATAAAAGGGTTTACATTAAAGAAAACACAATAAGTACATTAACCTAAAGATTATGTATTATAAGTAGTAATAAAAACAACCATCGAGATGTCAACGCAATTGTTACATTAATCAAATCATTCACTTCAAACTAAAACCACCTAGTATACTTAAGAGGCGGTGATACTAGCTAGTTTCAGAGTTGGCTTATACTAAAATTATTGTAAATCTGATTCATATGCCAAAATAGCAAATGGTTTTAACAAATAATTGCGTTCTCCTCCTAACGTCTTCGTTATGTACAATTTCGATATAAATTCGTCAGTATAACAAATGAAAAAACAACACTCAGATAAATTTGGATTATAATACGGATAAAGAAGCTTGTGTTCAAATTTAAACGATAAAATACTAGAAGTTAAGACAACTGTTTGTACATACAACAAACATATAATAAAATATATACAATAATTTATTAAACTTTGTTAAACATAGCCAAAAAAATGCACAGAAATGTTTACCATAATTTGGTTCAGCCCCTTTGTTATACAGACATCTGGTGGAAACACCAGGAGGATGACTTTTACAGCAGCGTCAGCAACATAATCGCAGTTAAAATTGTGCTCGAAACTCCCAATATAACTCAGCTCGTGAATGCTCCTCTTTCAAGTTGAATTTTGATTGATATTACAATTGGTTGTACGTTACACTAATACTTATACTTCCACTACTCTCATTATATACAAGTTCTGACTAACACTTATTATTTTAAAAGAACAAAAAGCTTTTTTATTTACAGCGAATTATTTGTTATCGGGTCAGCTGTACCCACGAAGCAGTCAGAAAAACTAAAACCTGAACTATTTTACTATTTATCCGCACACAAGATGCGATGGAACTCCAGAAGGAATCAAGGGTCGGCACGTACCCAACACCAAACCCACTCCCCGGACGAGAAACTGTGGCTGCGCGACGCGATAGCGATAAACTATGTGGGGAGAAATTAATTAAATTAATAATCTTAATTTAAACTTCCATCTAAATTTGTTAAACAACCGAAACTTTATTTTATTCTCAAAAAAAAGGATTCTAAATACGATTACTATTTATACAAATTTTGAATACCTTCTGAGTACGTAAAGAAAAAACATAAAACGCTACAATCGAAATATTTCCAAAAATTTAGGCGTTATCGAGTTCAATTGCCTGAATTTATACTACATTTCAGATGTACGGTATTAACAAATAAGTTATAATTTTGGAACTAACGGCAAATATCTGATAAAATCATGGCCACGTGACAAAATATGTAGGTATGAAAGAAAATTTTATTTCGGACAATAAACTTAAAACTGAGTTTAAAAATAAATACCTAGAAAAAACCTAAATTCTTCTTAAAATTAAGTTAAAATCAAAAACCATTCTTAGGTGGTTCCTACAATTTCATAATCTTTTGGGATATTAAAATGGTCCGATACATATTTAAACTCTATAGATACGTAATAAGAGAAATATTATGTATTTACATCCTAAATCCTCTGTAGAAAGATTATATATTGAAAGTCGTGGTGTACTAAATTTATATAATACACACAAAAACCAATGTAAATTATTTAGGAGCTATTTTTATTTGTTAGATACTCCCTCTATTCAAAATATAATACAGTTGTATAAAAATTTTTCAGGACTAAATTTAAGTAATCAAAATTTAAATTGTGAATTAAAAGAAAATTTGAAATTATCCTGGATAAATAAAGTTATTCATTGTAAATATCCTACAATCCTAGATTCAGAAGAAATTGACGAAGTTCTATCTACGGATTGGCTAAATAAAGGAATGCTATACTACACTGAAACTGAGCGATTCGTGTTCGCTATTCAACACGGTGTCATAGTGACAAACAACTATAAAAAAAAAATCATTAATCTTCAAGTTTTTCAGATCGTTGTAGAATGTGCAGTTCTATCACTGAGCCCATAGAACATATAATTGCAGGTTCCCCAACTTTAGTATCTCAGGATTATCTTTTTCGGCACAACCAAGTATACAAAATTCTACATCAACAAATTGCTAATAGTATATTATGAAATTAGTTTATAATGCAACGGATTATGGCAGGAGCTTCCATTATTGTTTGAGCGGAGCATTATAAATTAATTTCATATGCTATTTTGTCGTCGGACTAGCCACTTTGAAACACAATTTAAATGAAATAATAATTTCAGATCGTTAAAAAAAATATAGTTTCACAGAGTTCATGAACGGTCTTATTATAGTTGCCATAGTTTTGCATTATAAGGGTCATGTATTTTTTGTATACAGGGTGCCCGTGAATAGCAGGTACCTAGAGAAAGATGTGATTCTAAATGAAAAAATAAGACTTTTTTTTGCTATGAACTTGTATGCTCAGACGTACCGTTTTCAATGTATAGGGGGTCAAAGTTGAATTTTTTGTCAGTTTTTGCACAATATCTCGTCGTCAAGACAACGTTACAGCACGCATGTCATAAAGTGAACAAATTATTAACGATTTTGAAATTAATAACAAGGCATTCTAATGCTAGTCTGCGACAAAAACACAAAATTAATTGACGCTGTAAGACCCTATAGTATAGTACTCTTCTGTACCTGTTTTAGAAAATAAATAATATATCCTGTATTGGGAAAAAACTATATTAACGGGTAGGAGAGTTACTCATAACAGACCTGATATAATAATAATTAATAAAGTGGAAAGATCTGCTACAATAATAGACTTTGCTATTCCACTATTAGCTCCAATTCAGGAAACACTTAAGTTGACTATTTTAAGATCAAAATATTATTAAAGTGAATGGATAGTGCAATTAAGTTAAAATTTGGCAACTGTTTAAAATTTAAATATCTAACCAATAAAATGGAAAAATAGACAACGTCTTCAAAACAATAATAATCATTTATGGCAGATAGACATTGGTAAACATTTAGATGACAATTTGAAAGAAAACTCCAAAACCATCTGCGTTTAAAATCCTAATAAGTTAATTTTTAATTTATAGATGAACACCATTTATGTCATCCTTTCCTTGATGTGTGGAGATGAGATATCCAGTTAGACAGCGAGTTGATCGGGTTGCACATTCAACAACGGTATATCCGATTTGGATGCAGGTGGTACAATAGCTGAAAGCGCTGCGGCAATTTGTAGTAGTTTGCAAGAGTGTCTTTCAAATAAGAAAATGCTCTTTTCAGTGAGGTAATCAAGGGTGGAGGTTATGATAAATCGGACTAGGAAGGTAGAGGAATTGTGATCTTGGCTTTTGTTTGTAATGTCTTATGCACCAAAAGCGGAGTAACTTTCTTCCACGATAGGCTTAAGAATTTAAAGAAGTTGCTCAAGAATTTTTGGGAAGTGATAGTTTTTAGATGGCCACAACATCCCGAGGGAAGGATTGGTATAGGGACGGCTGGGATAACTAGTTGTGGGAAACAAACGTATATGTCATGGCAATTGTGAATGAGGTGGTGTTTGGTGTGCGAGGTAGTGGATATGCGACGTCAACGTCACAGTAAGTAGGAGTTGTGCTTATGCTGTGCTTCACCACCACAGTTAATGTTAGTTTAATGAATTGAGAAATGTAGAAATAATGTATGCCGAAGGACGGATCATGTAACCAAACAACTTTTAGCTACAATTTTAGCTGATAAAGGTTTGGTTATAACCCAGGAGGTTTTGTGCCTTTTACTCAGTCGGAGATTAAGATAGGTGGGGTTCATAAATATTATCAGATGTTGCCTTAATATATATATATATATATATATATATATATATATATATATATATATATATATATATATAGCAAACGCTTCGTCACCGATCTACAGCGTGTTGAAGTTTAATTTAAAAACAGTCAAAATTAGATTTTTTCAAAACGGCTTGAGATATAATGAAATTTTACGCGTGTCAATAGCTGTGGGAAACGCATACTTTGCAATACAACACGATGTTTCAGTCGTACCATTGGCGCGCGTATTGGCACGTCACAGGATATTTTTCATGAAAAAAGTAGGATGCCGCTGATTTCTCTAAAAATAAAAAATATTTTTTAATTCTTTGTTCAATTGTGAAGAAAAAAGCTCTCTTGACTTTTTATCGTACGACGTACCGTTTTTGAGTAAAAAAAACATTTTAGTGCATGTCCATTTATTACAGAAAAAAAGTTTTAAAAATCAAGGGTTTCATTCAAGGGCAAAAACAAATATTTCACCAAACCAAAAATTTTACCAACCAAAAATTACAAAAACTCGAGCTCGGACGCAAGAATACAATCTTCTCCTCATTGACTGGCGAACTCTCTCAAAAACGCCAGGATCTGCTTTAATTGGTTTGCACCCAGCAATGATTCGATTTCTTAAGTCTTCTGCGTTTTCCAATGGAGTAGCTAGCGTACACCAAGGACTTCAAATGGCCCCACAGGAAAAAATCAAGGGGATTTAAATCCGGGGATCGTGCAGACCATAAGAGAGGTCCACCCCGGCCAATCCAACGATTTCCGTATGCTTGTGTTAAGAAATCACGAGCTACTTGACTGAAGTGGGCTGGTGCACCATTGTGCATATACCACATTGCATCTCTAATTGCTAATAGTACGTACTCCAGAAATCCAAGGAGCGTATTTTCCAAAAAGTTGCGATACACCTTTCCGGTAGGTCTCCCGGGTAGAAATACCGGTCCAATTAGGCAGTCACCCACAATCCCAATCCAAACGTTCAAAGAAAACTGATGTTGAAAACGATCTTCAACAATTTCATTTGGATTTTCTTCTCACCATATATGGTTATTATGGAAATTCCGTATTGCATTTCTTGAAAAACTCGCTTCATTGGTGAACAGAATCAACATTAGGAGTTGAGGGATTTGAACCATTTTGTGCAAAAGCCATTGACAGAATGCAATGCGAGGAGGAAAATCAGCAGGAAGAAGTGCTTGAACGCGTTGTATATGGAATGGATACAACAAATTTTCCTTAAGAATGTGCCAAATAGTCCCATTACTTACATCCAAAGCGTCAGCAATTTTTCGAGTAGAAGTACCTCGATCTTCATCAATCATGTCCAGCACATCCTCTTCCAGTTCTACCATTCTTGCTATCCTTGGCCTTCCTGCTCCTCCATTTCGTCTTAATGTGCCTGTTTCATAAAGACGCCGATTAATACATTCGAAAGTTTTTCTATCAGGAGCAATACGGCCCCGAAATCTTTCAGTATACAACCGCCTAGCTTCTAATGCATTCCCATCAGCAAGTCCATAGATGTAGTGCATGTCGGTCATCTCGGCATTCGTATAGCGATTCATGATAAGCAACCTCAACAAATTCGACACATACAAAATTGTTAATCACGAGACCCATTCAATATGTCAGTGAATAATACAGGAATGTTTAAAAATATTTTTGTACGCATAATAAATGGAGATGCACCGAATGTTTTTGTTACTCAAAAACGGTACGTCGTACGATAAAAAGTTAAGAGAGCTTTTTTCTTCACAATTGAACAAAGAATTAAAAAATATTTCTTGTTTTTAGAGAAATCAGCGGCATCCTACTTTTTTTTTGCAAAATAGCCTGTGACGTGCCAATACGCGCGCCAATGGTATGACTGAAACATCGTGTTGTATTGCAAAGTATGCGTCTCCCACAGCTATTAACACGCGTAAAATTTCATTATGATATCTCAAGCCGTTTTAGAAGAATCTAATTTTGACTGTTTTTTTAAATTAAACTTCAACACGCTGTAGATCGGTAACGAATCATTTGCGGACATATGTTTATAGGAACTTTATTGTATAAAATGACCTGGGAAATCACCCCCATTAATATTGCCGCATCTTTTTAAACACCCTATATATATATATATATATATATATATATATATATATATATATATATATATATATATATATATATATATATATATATATATATATAATATAGATACGTTCACTTTACAAGTTGATGTTGCTTCAACCTGAAAAACTAAATTATTAAATAAAAGGGCGCCAACTCGTTTTATGGAAAAACAAGTAAACCATGAATGTAATAAAGCTAAAAAAAATTGACAATAACAAGCTTTATTTACTACCTTAATTTTGATTATAAATGAGGATGTCATCGAGCTAATGTTAGTAATTTTGATTATAAAAAATATCTTAAAGGTAGTGTTAGTAACGCTAATTTAACTTAAGTAAGGCTAATTTATGGGATTATTAATAGAAATAATATACCTTATTTTGATTATATTGTACTTCTGCTGGTTCCGAAATGGCGGCTTGCTGAATCAGCACTTGGAAAATTTCGCTGCGTATATTTCACATAGTAGTTGAAATAAAACTGGATTCGGATGCACGAATCCATTCAAATTCCCCAAATGTATGCATTTTTTGCTGGTTTAATGGATCTTAAAATTCCACTTCACAGTAACAAAGGTTATTGCGTCGTTATTGGTTGAAAGAAAATATACCGTAAAGTAACTAACGGTAAAATGCAATTGGTTGAGTAATTATGCTGATAAATTAAATAAAGTAAAACCTAAAGTAGAAGTAAATAAAAACTGCCTGAAAAAGCAATAATCTCAAACTGTACATAATAGTTTTAAATAACTTACCATACAAATTATATAGCACTCATTAAAAACTTTAACAAAGCAACAATGGATGCGTTACTTCCACCTTAAAAATATCACCAAAAAAGAGTCGCTAAAGTAGTCTTTGCGCATGAACATGTGAATCAAATGTGCAAACAATATGCGTACGAGTTTATTTTAACAATAATTATATGCATGTTTTCATGCAACTATGATATACAACACATGCTGCACGCAATACATGTTAAGTTGCCTAAATAAACGTAAATTTATTTACAAATATCAAGAGTTTGTTACAATCTTTGTCGAGGTGCGTCCTTATACCCCGAACAAAAAGGCTAGAAAATCGTAGACCTAGTAATAAACCTAGAAAATAGTGTTAAAATAAAACAACGAAAATTTGAATTTGTTTTTTGTTAATCTGGTCTAGGTAGCCCCGCTTCTGATCCTTTTGTTTTGGTAAACTCTTTTTGGCCTTTGGATGCTTCTTTACGGGGTGCGGATGTGCTGCCTTGGATTGGCTGTATGTAATGCAGTGACTGCCCAATTTGCAGCAGCGAAGTTGTCCGACGTAGCCCGTGCACTTTTCAACTATGTAATTGTGTTACATTTTGTTTTTATTTTTTATTTGGAGCGCCCGCGCACGTTTGATCTATACGGTTAACTAGAAGTAAAGGTGTGGTTATTTTGAAGAAGTTCAAGTAACCAGTCGGTAATGTATACATGTTGGAATCAACCCAAGCGGTCGAAAGAGCTTGGAAAGATTTATTAGTACGCCCTCACTCATGTGGAGGAAACAAAACACTCTGACTCATTTTTTTTCAAATATATAATCTTGAAAATCACGATTTGAATATACCCAATACGAAAGTAAAAAACACGTGTTCCTTTTACTTTCGCATTGCTTTTCTGTAAGTTAACATAGCAACTATCGGTTGGCATCGGACTGACAGGGAGTTCGGTTCCGATCAAAGTCGCCACGTTTACTGCTATTCACATAAAATGTATTTTGTAACTGTTTAATTTGCGATCAATAAAACATTAAGGAGACTTGTCTTTTTTGTTGGTCGTAGGAAAAATATTGTATATTAACTTCGCACGAAGGTGTCTATCCTGCACTCGCGGTATTCTCACGCTCTGTCTGGCGCCCTTGTGTGAAAATATGCGTCTTATGCGATATCTACTACTTTTGTAGCTCGTTATGTAATATACAATAAACAAGGGGAATAACAGTCAGTAATCGTTATTTGGTATTCCTACAACTTGAAGTTGTTTAAACAATCGTAGAGAAAATATTATTTTAGGACGGTATATAAGAGCTGGCATGACACGAGGATGCAGTTTGTAACACTTGCCAGAAAGGAGTTTTACGAAATCAATCGACCTATAATAAATAATAACTATCATAATAATCTCATTAAATAATAAACTGTGGTTTGTTAAATATCGATACCGATACTGGAAAATTAATAAAATGCTCGATTTCTAATGTCTTTTGTGTATAACACGTTAAGTACTTATCAGTATAGTTAAAGTCAAATATATTAATGCACACTAATGTTCATCAACATACCGAAAGTACTTAGTTGCTAGGATAAGGGAACTAAATCCATTATTTTGAAATGGGTCGATTCACTAAACAATTATTTAATGTACCTACATTGCGTTGGTCTAGGCCTGCATTAATTTAGCCATACATTCTTCAATACTCTAAATTACAATAATCCGATTACAGGGGTTACACATCAATACATTGAACAACGTATGTTCAATGCAGAATAGGTATTTATAATTAATAAAATCAATTGATATAACGTACTTATTTCATCCCAAAACACTTCCACAAGTTTTATTTCTAAACAATTCGTTAATGAATAAAATAAATAATTAGTTTATTAGTATCTCTATGTAAAACCAACATGTTTAATTATTGTGGAAACCGTATGGTTCGTGCCACCATGAATTGAGCAAAAGTATACAAGATGATAAGTTTTCCTTAACAAATATAATCGAACTTTTGGATTAACTCAATAATATTACTAAATTGAACTAGATGTAACGAACAGAAAGAAAATAGCGTTCAATACGGACAAAGGTCAATATCAAGTCAAGTGACTACTAATGGTGTTAAAAATTGGTCCCAACGCTTTTTAATGGTGATAATGGTAGCAGTTTCAGGTTTAAATTTTGATTTACGCTCTGTGTACTTGATAATATATTTAGAAATAATTTAAAAAAGTATAATAAAAATTTAATTAAGCTGTTAGAGAGGTTAAGAAGGCAAAATTTTATACTTACCTCATTCAAGTCCAGCTGATGGTATTTCACCAGATTAAAAATAAAACAAAAGTAGTGGGAAAGTATTCACCATCAAAAGATGGAAATGTAACAAATCTATTTATTGCATTTTTAATTATGTTAGGCGTTTTACACCAAATTTTGCGGAAATTGTCGATTTACCAAATTACTCCGAAAAAAAAAACAAAATTTAAATGGAGTACAGCATGATTCGATATTTTTAAAAAATTAATTATTTATACCACCAATGTTTGAGGTTTTCGTAGTTTTGATACGTAATAAATTTATTTTATTTTATTTTGCCACCATAACGTTCTTTATTTTATTTTGCTACCATAATGTTCTTTATACGCCTCCAAATGCGGGCGTAATGTGGTCTTTATAGCACGGAAATGTCATTGATGCTAAGCAGCATGATTGACACAGTATCTTAGTAACAACAAATTAGCCTACTGTCGACTTTATTTCACTGCATTTGCATTTAAAAACTTGCCGAAAATACTGAATCTTTTTAATATTTTGTTTCAGTTTCATGGTGCAAAATAAAATAAAACATTGTACGTACCACGGGCATAATTGTAGATTATGGCTCTCAGGAGTATAACATTCCCTCGAGCCATAATCTTCTGATTATGCCCTTAATACATAAATATCTATTAAAAGTAGATGCTTTGTAATAAAACAAACCGGTAGCAGCTAAAGATAGGAATAGGCTCCATGAATAACGCATGCGCTGTTCGGGCATTAGTTTTTGTTTATCTAGTTTAGATTAGATAAGCCTAACAGAAAAAAAAATTGAAAAACCACTACCATTCCGAACAGCACATGCGTTCATGCGTTTTTCATGGAACCAATTTCTATCATTTGCTGCTAATAATAGAACAGACAGAATTATGCCCTCTACTTAACAAGGAATCTTATTGAATGCTATTCCTTATCTTCCTGATGCGCAAACCGCTAAAGCAACTATAAACAATACATGGCAATGCTTTAAAGGAAAAACCTTATGAGTCCTATAATCATACCAAAAAAAAGATACATTATACATGCAAGTACATCACGCGTACCTCACTAATTACAGTGTACGCGGTGATTTAATTACAAACAATATAGAGTAAGACTTTCAGCATTAAGTTGTAATAAATACCAAGTGACAATAAAAAGAAACATCAGGTATGGAACAACACACGACCTTCCAACCTACAAAGTGGGAATTAAAAGAAATAAAATAATTTTGATAATAATTCTTTTCAAATGCAACCTCTTGTTTAATACGTTATAACGAAAATAGGAAACATTGTAAAAACAAAAACATTAATGTGTCAGATGGACGTTTAAAACTTAGTGTCAGATGAAGGTTAATAGACATATAGTTTCCCGTTTATATAAAATACCCACAATACAAAGTAAACATTTTCAATTTAATTAATTTAATTAATTTTTAGACTTAATTTGCTTTATATTAAGAAATTTTGTAAAATTAAATTTCTTCAAAAAATATGTCTACACATTTTCATATAAAATTATTCAGATATTGAAAAAAATTGAATATTTTACTTTAGGAATTTTTTGCCGCTAAATTATGCGTCGTATCAAAAAATTGTATAGACCGTAATTAATCGATATGCTTAAGGTCTATATCTAGATATTTTTACATCTTTGAAGCATGCAGTTGTTTTAGAAATATTTGATAAAAACCAAAAACCAAAGGCAAATAGAGAGACGTACAATATTAGAAACTAGATTAAATTTAAGTGAAGAGTTACAAATAAACAAAATAGTGGCATTTTAAAAAGCGCCTGCGCGTTTATTTCCAAAATAAGTGGAGATGAAAACGTTACAAGACAGCTATTACTTACTAGATACGTTACAACTATATTCTGAGATTAATCGGAGATAGGATTATATGATTTTAATTAAATTTGTTTTATGTTCAAGGGAAATGGAAATAATCAAGATTACGTTAAAAACGTAAGAAAAAATTGTAAAGGAAATTAAAGATAATTTTGTGTCAAAAAATCAAGTGCTGTGTTATAGAACGAATTGGACCAAATTAGGCATTTAGTAATCTATACCATGGGAACTTTAAGAAGAAATATATTTCCAATATACAACTTTAATGACAATATTAATAGAGACAACTACAAAAATCAATCTAAACAGAGAGTTTTAATATACCACAGTTTCATAATTCAAAAAATAACTTTACGCAATTTAGTAATTCTAACAGACAATGAATGAGTTATAACTTACACAATAGACATTTCAACACGTTTAGTAACAAAGTATATTATAAGTCCTGGGGTGAAAAATTAGAGAACTTAAATAACAATGATCGTAAAATTGCAATGACCTCCTAGGAAATACAGTCAGCAATTTTAAGGCTTCGAGATGCAAAAATAAAATTATAATAAGTAGTTCTGATTTAACCTCGGCATGCAGTAGTCAAATATAGATTCCACAATAAACACGTTTAATAATTAAATAAATTGTGAAGAAAACTTCAGTAACAATAAAATCATGCCACTTTAACTTACTTCTGTTGTCGAATTCATAAATTTTTTTAGTGCCAGTGTCCAGAAAATTTCAGCAACTGTTTTGAGTAAGAAAAACGATCTCTGTTTAATTTCTTTCCAAATGAATGGCTGACAATTTTGACGCATACATAAATTTTACAATCCAAATTTGTTCCTTTTGTCCATTTTTTGTGCTCCACACAGTACCAAAGTGTATATAGCCAAAATATGATAACAAATGGTATAAAACGTGTAAATATAAATGTTATGCCGGGATCAATGATGGTACGTTTATATATACCGGGTGGCCAACTACGAACGGCCGTCGGCCATATCTCAAGAATGGATTATAGCACAGGTTTGGGAAAAAAAATGTTTGTAACAAAAGTGGCATCGAGAAACGGCTGGAAATTATTTTCAGAATTGTAGGTCCACCGCTAGAGGGCGTATTTGACAGTTAAAATTTTAAAAAGCAAAATTTTTCAAAATTTACTCAATTAAGGGGCATATTAAATATTATAATCAGATTTTTCGACAAATTCTGTATATTTTTTATTTGACAAGATTTAGTCTACCTCTTCAAATAAGGGGTGGGGGAGAGTGGGAACGCCTTTAATTCAGGTTCTGCTTGACCGATTTTAATAAACTTGATGTTGTTTGAAAGAGCTTTTGTTATACAATAGAAAATTTGTAATTGTGAAACAATCTGATTAATAACATAAATGCTAGAGGCCGCTGTTTGATATTTTTTTAATATTGTGTTTTCTCTTTACAATTTTAAATGGAAGCTTAAAAATTTAAGTAGGTCTTTAAAAAGTAGACTAAATGAGTAATAAAACAGTGAAAACTGCAAGTCGATATCTTTTTCCTATCCTGAGATATCGTAAGAAACAGGTAAATGGCGGGAATTGTTCTTCCAACGTCTAGTAGGCTAGTTCGCGTTAACGGAAATTATTAAATTTAGCCTCGATGAAAAGATCTTACATTGGTCTGCAGTAATTTAAACTGTTATCATACTAATGTTATGGTTGCCGCTATTGAGTCCGGTTCGGGGCAACGTGGTCCGGACTTTACAAGGAACCGTGGTTATGTTTAGGTAAATTTGGATTATTTCACAATGATTTATAATATGTCTATTTTGGTTGCTGCTTGATCGTTATAAGCTTGCTATTATAAATCTTATCGAAAAATTTATTCAAAATGTGTACTACGTGTTACACAAGTTTATCAATATGGTCTGCAAATCATTCAATAAATATGATACAAAAAAAGTTTCAATCACTACCAGGTGCATCTATGGCAGTTGTAAGCGCAAAACTCTAATTTAGTACATTATTTGTACAGAGTGATCAATCTCAAGTGTATACCACGTGATCAAAATATAAGTTGGTACCACTGATAGGTTGGTAAGAAACTGTATTGCTCTAGCTACTTTAGAGCATGGTATAACATTAAATGGCGTCAAATTGTAACAACAATAAAAATAAAGCCAACTTATTATAACAAATAAATAATGTGGTGATAGGTTTTAGAAAATTTAAATGTTATGCTAAAGTTCAAGTTTAATAAAAACTCTTACGGTGATGTAATTTGTATAATGATTAAACGCCAATTGTAATATCTCTAACTGTGATGATGTAATCTGAACGAGATAATTCATAAATAATGAAATTAGGTAAAGTTCTCCCTAAACACAAATCGTATAACTTAATGGAGATACTAACCTTTCACCACTAATTGTACCGTCTCGACTCCAATCGGTAGATTAAGAAAAGGGCAGGTTCTAATATACTGATTTGCTCATATACCTGAAATGCTGCTTGCTTCCCATCTGCTTAATTATTTTCTCTTCACTACATGAATAAAAAATGCAATGTAAACAATAAAATGATACCTCGAGCGCCACGTTGTCTTTAGTTATTAATATTCGGGAAAACAACGAAACCGAGTTCGTAAATAATAAAACATTCATCAAAATTAAAATAAAATTACAAGATACACTTACGTTTATTTAATATCCAATTGAAAGGATTATGTCAAAGAGGTCTTCAATCTATTCGTTAGTTACACAAAAAAATATCATTAAATAATTACCTTGGAACAGTTCTATTTTATTACCGCTGGTAACACATGAAACAGAATGGTGAACTTGGTGAGGTCATTATCATGATAATTTATTCTTAATATATTGTGTCCTTAAATTTAATGCATTTCTTTGAAGTTTAAGTATGTAAAACTTGCGTTGTAGAATGTAATCCAAATAAAAGTTCCATTAAAATTAAAAAAATAGCAAAATAGGGCAAA
Organism: Vesta saturnalis; assembly: GCA_036346205.1. Lineage (NCBI taxonomy): Eukaryota > Metazoa > Arthropoda > Insecta > Coleoptera > Lampyridae > Vesta > Vesta saturnalis. Next base: position 594,756 of record JARFJB010002192.1, on the reverse strand, counting down.
AGTAGTAACATATAAAAAATTAGGTAATAACCATTAAAACAATGCCTTCTGCTGTAACATTCAGCAGCAAGTGAAAAATATAGCGGCTTTCAGAATAGCTTCTCTAAGTGTTTCCCCCAAGAAGTTGTCACGCGTTGCGCGGATACAATGATCAGAATCCAATTTTTTTAAGAAAGGGAACTATAACTCTTTATGAAATATTACACCTAAAAAGATATGTTCTAGGAAATGCAAATTAAATTGCCTTTCTCAATTCTACATTTTAATAATTAAAAACTTTTCTAATATTACGCCAAATAAATGAACGATCTTAAATTAATGTATTATTTAATATAACCCAAAAAAAAGGTTGTTACAATGGTTCGAGTAAAACTACGATCAGTTTCAAATCTGTATGAAGGTCATTAACTTATACATATTATAAAATATTATCTTAATTTAAATAATGACTATTTTGTATTTGATTAGACTGCATCCCTATAAAATAAAACAAAATAAAGAAAATATTATTTAATGATTGGATTAAATCATTACAAAATAATGAATCTTAAGTATTTAAATGTTATAATTTCACTATAATTAAATAAAATTTACGGCAGCAAATCCATGCCATTGATTGTTAAAACTCGTAGAATTGTGGAGTACGCTTAATGCGCAAATACCGCCCCTTTGTCTTGAACTCAAACAGATCGAATCCGCAGAAGGAAAGCAAATAAATAAACAAATAAACAAATAATTTGTAATCGAAATTCTGAATGTAATACGGTTTCTGTCATCAAATAAATAAAACGCATTTTAGTAGTTAAAAGAAAAAAAGGTCAAGTCGTTAGGGAAACCCGGGCGTTTCTGAAAAATTGAAGCATAAATACATCTTAAATCCGACAGTAAATGAATTAAGTCAATAAATAAAGCAATTCAGTTTTTAGTAGCAAATTAAACATACTAAATTGAATAGATCCTCATAGTTTTAATTTAAATAATTAGTATCCCTCTCTTCTTTACAATATTCATTTTATAAATAAGAAATGTAGCTATTTAAGGAAATTTAGTTTTACTAAAAGACCACATTATAGATTGAAGTACAATACCTTTTTTTATTCTCAAAATAATAAAACCAGAAACCAGGTAAAGGCAAAGGGAAAGCAGGTAGGTGGGTCACCAGCAATTGTAAATTTTTTTAATAATAAAAATTTAAAATAGTAAATAGCATATTATATGAATCGAGTAAATTAAATAGAGTTGCATAGTTCCAAGTTAAATAACTAACATACTTTTCAATTCGTTTAATAAATAAGAAATTTGAAGAAGTTTTACTCTAAAAGTTTACTTTTTCGATTGAATTCAAATACCTTTTATTTTCAAAACAACAAAACAAGAAATCGGGTAAATCGTAAATTTTTCCTAATAAAAATTTAAACATAAAAGATTATCGTACTTTTTAAGTTAAATAATTAGCTTTATTTCGGTGCTTTCAGTTAAATACGTGTTAATGCATGTAAATGATAACTTCTAAATCAATCAAATAAGGGTAAGCGTTTGAACAGGTTTTTATACCCAGCGGTTTGAATACTAATAACAAACAAAGATAATGATAATCTAACCAGTAAAACGCTCTTTAGTTGGAATAGTAGCGAAATAACATAATAACATTTGGTCGCTAATAAATACCAAGTCCGGTTAAGGAGCACGGAACCAGAAATCGCGTATAGAGCAGTATGGTTGAAACGCGTAGCGTGATTGAAGGGTAGGTAAGAGGAAAAAAAATGTACATGTATATGTACATTTCGAGATTCATACAGTAAGTATACGATCTATTATTTATATCTATATATTATGTCGTGACAGTAGACAAATAACTGTCCGGTAGTAGGACGATATCGTTAGTAGGGAATGCTACATCGTCCGGGGCACGATTTGGCCAGTAACCGGTCTGCTCGCTATGGTATTACTCAAGAAAACAATACAATTGTCTCGGATCGACCTGGATACAAGGGGCGGTCAAGGTCGAAACAGACAGGCCCCGTTGCTGAGGACTGTGCAAGGAATGAATGGCGAGTCGGTACGTGGAATGTTAGAGGTATGCATGGTAAAGAATTTGAAATTGCGAATGTAATGTACGAAAGACACCTTGATATTCTGTGTGTATCGGAGACAAAGCGCAAAGGATAGGATGCTGTGGAGATGGAGGATGGCAGCCTGGCACTATGGTCAGGAGTTGAGACGGAAGTGCATGGCGCAAAGGGGGTTGGGATGATCATAAGTGAAAGAGCGAAAAGATGTGTTAAACAGTACGAATTGGTATCTCCCCGGGTAATATGGGTTAGAATGAAAGTGGAGTTTCGAAGAATCTTTCTTATTGCATGCTATGCACCGGTGAATGGAGAAAGAGACCAGGAGCGTGAGAACTTCTGGAATGAAGTAGAGAACGTGTTGAACGTATGTAAGCCAAACGAAAGAGTGATTATAGTGGGGGATATGAACGGATGGGTGGGTGTACAGAGAGAACATAGTGAACGCGTTCTAGGAAAGTTCGGAGACCAAAGAGTCAATGAGAACGGTGAACACCTGCTGAACATCTGTGTGGAGAGAAGCCTGTTTGTATCCAATACATGGTTTAAACATAAAAATGTGCATATGTGTACATGGCGAAGAGGTGAATCTAAAAGTATGATAGACTTGATAGTGTATGATGAACGGCTTAGAAACCTGGTGAAAGACACAAAAGTAATGCGCGGAGCGGAGTGTGGATTGGACCATTTTTTGGTTGTATCGAGAGTGTGTTTAGGGCAAAAGTGGGTCTGGAAAAGGAAAGCAAACGTAGCGCGAATGTCCAGAATTAGGGTTGACAAACTAGTGGGTAATGGTGCGAGAATGAAATACGCAGATGCTGTGAGTAAAGAATTGAATGTGAATTAAACAGTGTGGAACGAACAAATAAAAGACACTGACGTTGAAAGTGCATGGATAAGCTTGAAAAACTCTGTTGTCCATTGTGCCGTGCGAATATGTGGAAGAGTGACTGTAGGTAGACAGAAAAAATGTGCTTGGTGGAATGAGTCGGTAAAAAAGGCTGTATGTAAGAAAAAAGATGCGTACATAGCAATGATTGCTGCAAAAAATGAGACTGACAAGAAGCGATTGTATGAGTTGTACAGATTAAGAAACAAAGAAGCGAAGGAGGCAGTGAGAATAAGTAAAGAGGAAGTGATGGCTGTGGAAGGAGAGAAAATGCAGAATGATTTTGAAGGAAACAAAAGACTCTTCTGGAAATGGGTCAAAAATGCAAAACGTGGCCCAAAATAGAACGCTGCAGGAATGATGAATGCTAGAAACGAAATAGTATGGGACGATTGTGAAGTGAGGAAATGTTGGCAAGAATATTTCGTAAAGCTGTACAGTAGTGAGGAAAGTAAGACTGAAGGGTTAAATAAGGAGAATATAGAAGAAATGATGGATGAAACTGAGAAGGATATTGGAATAAATGAGGTAGAGAAAACGGTAGGAAGGTTAAAAAATGGCAAGGGAGCAGGCGTAGATGAAATCACTGGTGAAATGCTCAAGTATGGTGGTGCAAAGCTTATACTAAGATTGTGTGAATTATTCAATGTATGCCTTATGTGTGGAAAAGTGCCGAGTGATTGGAAGAGCGCGATCATTGTACCATTGTATAAAGGTAAGGGGAACAAGAGTGATTGTAAGTACTACAGAGGAATAAGCTTACTCAACGTGCCTGGTAAAGTGTTTGGAAGAATACTGATTTAAAGGTAAAACGGAAATTACACTGTGCGTTTGTAAATCTGGAGAAAGCATATCACAGAGTGAATAGGGAGAAGCTGTGGGAAATATTAAATGAATATGGCGTAAATAAAGGTCTAATAAATGGAATAAGCGCAGTATACAACGGTAGTCGGGCATGTGTTAGGGTGAGAGGAGGTGTGAGTGAATACTTTAATATTGAGCAAGGAGTGCGACAAGGCTGTGTGATGTCACCGTGGTTGTTCCATGTATACATGGATAAATGTCTTCGACGAGCATGTACCGATACAAATGGTGTAATGGTTGGTGACGTAAATGTACGACTTCTGGTGTATGCAGATGGCACAGTCTTATTAAGTGACAGTGCGGATGAGCTGCAAACCGCTTTGAGGAAGTTTGATACAGTCTGTGAGAGCATGGACCTAAAGGTAAACGTGAACAAAACTAAGATTGTGGTGTTCAATCGGGAAGGTGGAAATGAGAGTAGAGTATTTACTCTGCAAGGTGAAATTGTGGAGCAGGTGGACGAGCTGGTATATCTTGGTAGAACGTTTTCTGCAGATGGTACAATTGAGAGCGAGATTGGACGAAGGGTCAATGCTGGAAGGAAAGTGATTGGAGGTATGTGGACGATAATGAGAAATGCAAGCATGAGCCTAGCTGCGAAACGAGCAATCTATAATAGCGTATTCGTCCCGTCAGTACTGTATGGAAGTGAGACATGGGTATGTCAAAAAAGCACGAAAGAAAAATAAATGCCGTGGGTATGAGATTCCTGAGAAGCGCATGTGGTAAAACGAGAAGGGACAAGATAAAAAATGAATGCATAATGACGGAGTGTGGTGAGGAGAAGACGATGATCGATAGATGTAAAAGTAGTACATTACGTTGGTTTGGTCACATTGAGAGAATGAACAACGCAAGATTAACGAAACAAATATATGTGGGTGAGGTTAGGGGATAGGCCGGCCCTGGTAGGCCGCGTAAAACTTGGCTGAATGTAGTAGAATCTATGATAAAGGAAAGAAAGATAAGGAGTTTTAAAAACAAAAGGGCATGCCAGAGACTATGTATGAACCTTGCGGAAGCTAGGGAGGTGTGCGGAGATAGGAAAGCATGGAGAAAGATTGTGAATGAAAAATAAATAAGAGGCAGGGATTGCTTTTGCCTACCCTACCCCGCAAGGTTAAGTTAAGTTAAATTTACAGTTCGTGTTTATGGAATGACAATGTCTTTTACAAATTTGAAATTCAGAATATATAATTTGTCTTGATATAGACAGTTTGTAAATAACTCAAGAAAATACAAAAGTGAAAAACGAAGGTATAATATGACATAAACTGACATAAACTAAAACGACTAAAACCACACTAAAAATCCAAAGTAGCCAACTGCAAAACACAACAGTATTAACAACTAGGGATTTTTGTCATACCACTACAGTACACTTGAGATTGATCACGTTGTACAATTAACACCTATACTTTATATTTTTTCAACTTTAAACTGCGATTGAGAAGAAGTATTAATAACAATATTAATAATATTTCGACCATCACGAAGACAGAGCACCTTCATACGAAATGCTGACCCTACTATATAACAAAACTGTTAAAAATTCACCAAAATTTGATTTCTAGCAGAGCTACTTTCATATGTAATAATAATAATTGTAGTAATAAAAACAGTAGTGATAATGACACTAATTACATTTTTTTTTATTTTGAATTCTTACATATCTTAGCACCTTTGATACATAAAAATTACTCAAAAATTTCAGAGTAAGAAATCCACCAGTGAAGGATTTATGTGAGTAAGGATAACCCAGCCATGTTTGTTATATCAAAAAAATTATTATGGTGCTGAGAATCGCTCAAGGTGTGCCACGTTGTGTCGTATCTGTTTTGGTATTGCTTGAAAATTTTGCATTTTAGAAAGAAATAATTTTTTTAAATTAGCTCCGCCATTCTTCGTTTAAAAAAATGATTGTAATTCGAGCTACGTTCTGCCATCAAATTGCTTTATATTTTGAAAGTTTATGTTTATGAACAATATTTGTCGGTACCAAAAATGTTTAGTGTGCTGCTTTGTAAATTTTGGTTTTTGAGAATCTTAATTAATCGCAATTTTGTTGTATAATCTTAGAATTTGACTATTTTTGCCGTTTCCACTTGTTTTTATAATATAAGCTCTGCTATGATTTTCATTATAATCGCAGTGGACTAGTGGATTGCGGTATATTTGTAAACAAATTTTAAAAAAACTTTTTTATAGAGTAGTATTATTCTCCAAAATTTGATCTAAGAATGTAAATAGGGAGGATACATACGGATGAAAACAGGAAGTGGAGCACTATATCTACAAACCTTACACCTTTGAACAACACAAACATTTCAGAACATATTTTGCCCCTAACATAATACAACAATTTTCAGTTCTCAAATAATGCTTGCAAAGGCTGTGTGGATACAGGTGCGTGCGCGTGTGTGTGTATGTGTGTTATCACATTTCGTTTTAACTTGTAATGACCCAGAAAATGCAAGAAATAAATTATTATTATTTTGAAAATTATTGAGATACTGTTGTAAATAACAATTTATTCAATTTATTTCAGTATCCAGATATCACAACAAACAGCACTTTTGCGTGCGCGCCAGTTCCCCCCTTTCATATGTGCAGATCCATCGCGTCTGAATGTGCCAAAACCCCACTTCTTCGCGAAGTATAAAAGCGAAAGTTCCAGCAGAATTTCTCTGCAGCCCGCTTTTATAGTAATTTATTATTATTCCTGTACTTCAGAAAATTTCTCTGTTCGAGAATACCCAACCCTCAAAGCGATTTCGCGCAACTTAGCTTATTGTTATAAAGTATTTTACTATTTCGAAATCTAACCTGAATTATAAAAATAGTTGAAAGTTTCCTGTGACCCAAACAATCCCTAAATAAATAATTCGACGCAAAAGAGGGACTGTCGACCTATACCAAGTTGCCCCATCCGCTGATTTTCGGCAGTAAGGCGACTTGCTATCTATCTGTTTTCATGTTAACAATGCCAGAATCTTGTCTGGAGGAACAAAATTAACGCTAGCACCTTTGGAACGTCCTGTATTATTCCATCCTTAAGATTCTACGTATTTAAAGGCTCCGTATTAACTTTAAATAACTAGAATCAATTAGAATTCGCTAGTTTAGCGGAAGTCCCCAAACATGGCTGCAAGAGAATTCCAAACCAAACCCGCCTTATTTCATGCGAAATTCTACGTATTTGGAGTGTCCGTATTTATTAATTAGAATACTTAGAAATTTACTAGTTCGGCTTGAGTTAAACTTGCCTGCGAGGGAATTTAAAATCAAACCCCCAGTATATATCTCGAGAATCCCTTTGCATATAATGTATACTACCGATACTAAACAAAAACCAAACCTCCCGAAAAACGTTCCGTTTAGTATCAAGTGAATTTAAATAGGCTGTTTCGTAATAATTTACTACGAGTACTATAAAAGAATTATTTAAATTGCACTAGGTTTATTCCAAGTTTTAATTCAATTAAAACGTTGAGTAAAATATTCCATTTAAAACTATTCCTGTCATATAAATAGCGAACAATTTCAAAACATTAAATAACGTTCCTGTTTATGCAAATAATAAATGGAATTTACGTTTTATTGACCTTTAGTGATTTTACATCACATCTGGTTGTAATGTTATACTCGCGTAAATTCATTATTACGTGGAAGTAAAACGAATGGACTATTTCGCATTCCAATAATTATTTTCCACCCTCTGTAGGAATTAAAACATACATGTTATCCCGATTAATACTAAAAACATTGACAATATTTTACACTTCGAAAACCAGCCGGGCCATTTTATGTTTATATTTTCAAAAAGTTATAACTATGTTGATTACAGGAAATCACTGAAAGGAAAGTAAATTCCTACAGCACTCCCTCTCGAGGCAGCAACCATCCACGACCGCCGTCCAGGTTGGTGGTCGAACCACCAGGAACCAATTTGAAGATTTTACAATCTTTATTAATTCTGTCTGTTGATTTATTGTGTAACGTCTTTATCTTATGCTAGAACATATTATTTTATTTTATGTTCATTTTTTACCTTAGTTTAGTTATATTTCCAGAATTGTTTTTAATTATTTTTGTTAACCAGAATATTCTTTTGTTTTAATATATGTATAAAATTTGCTCGTACCTGATTATTTAAAAGCTGTATGAGAGTCTAAAAACAGAACCCACTCCCACTTTACTGTAGCTAGTCGAGATATTATAACTAAATCCACATAGTGGAATTTTATAAGTAATGTTGCCCGAAAGGGCGTTACAAACTATTAAATGCTATCGTACATATCTCTGAATTTAATCTTAATTTTCCGCATATTTGCTTCACAAGTTTCCATTACCATATTTCGACGTGTTTAAATATGACAGTTTATTTTTCCAACGGGATTATTTCGGAAATGGGAAGTCAACTTGTGCGTTGACAAAATTTAATTCATTTCCGTTTCGTATTACGTAGAAAATGGCATTATAGTGAGTGAACGAACAAAACTTTGAATTTTCCTAGTTTTGTAACTACATCGCTTAATATGGATTTTGTCAAAGGTTAATTAATTAACTTAACTTAACTTAACTTAACCTTCACGCCATTCGCTTGCCTGCCTCTTATTTATTTTTCATTCACAATCTTTCTCCACGCTTTCCTATCTCCGCATACCACCTTAGCTTCCGCAAGGTTCATACATTGTCTCTCACATGCCCTTTTATTTTTAAAACTACTTACCTTTCTTTCCTTTATCATACATTCTACTACATTCAACCAAGTTTTACGCGGCCTACCAGACCCGGCCTTTCCTCTAACCTCACCTACATATATTTGCTTCGTTAATCTTGCGTTGTTCATTCTCTCAATGTGACCAAACCAACGTAATGTACTACTTTTATATCTATCCATCATTGTCTTTTCCTCACCACACTCCGTCATTATGCATTCAATTTTTATCTTGTCCCTTCTCGTTTTACCACATGCGCTTCTCAGAAATCTCATTCCCACGGCATTTATCTTTCTTTGACATACCAATGTCTCACTTCCATACAGTACTGAATGGGACCAAAGCGCCATTACAGATTGTTCGTTTCTCAGATAGGCTCATGCTTTTGTTTCTCATTATCGTCCACATACTTCCAATCACTTTCCTTCCAACATGGAATCTCGTCTAATCTCGCCCTCCATTGTACCATCTGCAGTAAACATTCTACCTAGATATACCAGCTCATCCAGTTGCTCCACAATTTCATCTTGTAGGGTAAATACTCTACTTTCCTTTCCACTTTCCCAATTGAACACCACAATCTTGGTTTTGTTCACGTTTACCTTTATATCCATGCTCTCACAGACTGTATCAAACTTCCTCAGAGCGGTTTGTAGGTCATTCGCACAGTCGCTTAATAAGACTGTCATCTGCATACATCAGAAATCGTACATTTACGTCACCAACCATTACACCATTTGTATCGGTACATGCTTGTCTAACACACTTATCTATGTATACATTGAACAACCACGGTGACATCACACAGCCTTGTCGCACTCTTTGCTCAATATTAAAGTATTCATTCACACCTCCTCTCACCCTAACACATGCCCGACTACCGTTGTATACTGCCCTTATTCCATTTATTAGACCTTTATTTACGCCATATTCATTTAATATTTACCACAGCTTCTCCCTATTCACTCTGTCGTATGCTTTCTACAGATTTACAAACGCACAGTACAACTTCCTTTTTACACTGAAACAGTTTTCGATCACCTGCTGGAGATCAACCATCTGGTCGACACATCCTCTCCCAGGCATGAAGCTACCCTGAACATCCCAAATCTTAGTTTGTGTAGTTTCTCGTACTCTATCAATGAGAATTCTTCCAAATACTTTACCAGGCACGCTGAGCAAACTTATTCCTCTGTAGTTCTTGCAATCACTCTTCTTCCCCTTACACTTACACAGTGGTACAATGATCGCGCTCTTCCAATCCCACGGCACTTTTCCACACATAAGGCATACATTGAATCATTCACACAAGATTCGTATAAGCTTTGCAACTCCATACTTTGGAATTTCACCAGTGATTTCATCTACGCCTGCTCCCTTGCCGTTTTTCAACCTTCCCACCGTTTTCTCTACCTCATTTATCCCAATATCCTCAGTTTCATTTACCATTCCTTCTACATTCTCCTTATTTAACCTTGCAGTCTTATTTTCCACACTACTGTACAGCTTTCCGAAATATTCTTGCCAGAATTTCCTTACTTCACAATCGTCCGATACTGTTTCGTTGCTCGTGTTCATCACTCCTGAAGCGTTCTGTTTTGGGCCACGTTTTATATTTTTGACACATTTCCAGAAGAGTTTTTTGTTTCCTCAAAATCATTCTGCATTTTCTCTCCTTCCACAGCCATTACTTCCCCTTTACTTATTCTCACTGCCTCCTTCGCTTCTATGTTTCTTAATCTGTACAACTCATACAATCGCTTTTTCTCAATCACATTTTTTGCAGCAATCACTGCCATGTATGCATCTTTTTTCTTACATACTGCCTTTTTACCGACTCATTCCTCCAAGCACATTTTTCAGTATACCTACAGTCGACCTTCCACATAACCGCACGGCACAATTGACAACAGTTCTTCAAGCTTATCCATGCAATTTCAACGTCAGAGTCTTTTATTTGTTCGTTCCTCACTGTTTCATTCACATTCAACTCTTTACTCACAGCATCTGCGTATTTCATTCTAGCACCATTATCCACAAGTTTGTCTACCCTAATTCTAGATGGTCGCACTACGTTCGCTTTACTTCTCCAGACCCACTTTTACCCTAAACACACTCTCGATATAACCAAAAAGTGGTCCGATCCAACTCCGATCGGCGTATTACTTTTGTGTCTTTCACCAGGTTTCTAAGCTGTTCATCATACACTATCAACTCTATCATATTTTTAGATTCACCTCTTTTCCATGTATACATATTCACATTTTTATGTTTAAACTACGTATTGGATACAAACAGGTTTCTCTCCACACAGATGTTCACCAGGCGTTCACCATTCTCATTGACTCTTTGGTCTCCGAACTTTTCTAGAACGCGTTCAGTATGTTCTTTCTCTCTGTACACCTACCATCCGTTCATATCTCCCACTATCATTGTACATGCAAGCCTCAAATATCAAATTCATTTTTCAATGTAAAATCCCGTAAAAATCATACAGGTTCTAAGTTATAGCGCTTATCAATTTTAAGAACCAGTTTGCCTTTGGACGTCTCGCTGGCTTGTTGTACGTGAACCGGTCAGTCATCATTATTATCCATAATTTACCTGCTGTTGTTATTAGTGGGTTATCAACGGGGGCCCCCTTCCACTAGAAGTAGCCTGTACTACCAAGTAAAGGTAAGCGCTTTGTTTTTTTTCTTAGTTCTGTATGATAACAGATTTGACAATTTTTAAAGTAAATAATTCAATACAGTCCACTATTAAAACAATGTTTTTTTATCTATCTCTTGCACAAACATTTTTGATACATCGGCCGGATTATACGTTTGAAATTTAAAAATTGTATCGTTTAAAAATATTAATAACAACAAAACGAATTCCGCATTAGTTTCTCTTTTCGATCATTTTATTCTAAATGATTAACCTTGGCCTTCGCGTAAGTAGAAATATACATATAAATATTGGGTTATTGTTGCACTTGGAGTTTTATGATAATTTAGAATATTATTGTGAATTGTAATACCTGGTGGTTACATGATTTGACAAAATAAAAGTGTAATTTTACAATTCTAAGAGCGTTAAATACTTTTGTTCGTTAAAAATAAAATCGCTATATCTATTATATATCTTTGTCGGTGAAATCTTAGTGTAATTAATTATGGCAGCTTTAAAAAGGCTTTCTCAACAGAGAAAGGTAGCTATTTCGCGTATAACCGAAATTTATGCTTTGGCAATGAGAGCATCAGATGATGTAGATCATCAGGGATCTTTTAAAATTCGATATGAATCTCTTGAACAAAATTATTCTGAATTTAAGAATCTGCATAATGAAATTATCGGCTTTAGCGATGACGATGATTTTGAAACCCAAGACGCAATAAGAAAGGAAACAGATACGTTTTATTTCAAAATAAAAGAAATTTTTTCCAAACTCTTTGCAACCAATTTAGTTGTTCCAACTGTAGTTTCGGTTCCAAATAACTCGAGTCCTGAGGAAAAAATAAGACTACGGAAATTAACAATTCCTATTTTTGATGGAAATATGTTAAAATGGCCAACATTCTTTGACTTGTTCAGTTCGTTAGTCCATAATAACAGATCGTTAGTGAACATACAGAAGTTTCAGTATCTGCTTTCTTTCCTACAGGGTGAACCACTTAACTTAATAAAATCTGTCCAAACTACTGATGCAAATTATCCCATTGCTTTTCTTTCATTAGTCAAAAGATATCAAAATAAGCGAGTTTTAGCTACCGCTTATTGGAATGCAATCATGAATATTCCGGTTATGAAAAATAATTGTTCAAAGGAGCTCAGAAATATTTTGGACACATTTTCAGAAAATATGTCCGCTTTAGAAGCACTTGAATTTTCAGTAGATCAATGGTGTTTTATTTTGTTTAATTTATTACTGCAGAAAATAGATAAAACGACACGCACGTCATTTGAAATGTCGTTCACTGAAAAAGAAATCCCTTCTTACAAGGATTTGAGTGAATACTTAGAAAAGCAGTGCAAAGCTTTAGAATCAGTTCAGTATATGCCTGGGCAACAAGAGGTCTCCGGAAATAAAACTGGGAAGCTGTCGGCACCCGCCTATGGTGCCTCTAAGCCGAACAACCCGCCAAATTACTTAAAAAAATCTTCACTTTCTACATTGCTTGCCAGTAATCTACCAGGACCATCCAAAAACTTTCAATCTTGTTCTCATTCACAAAGGTGTGAACTTTGCAAAAATTTTTACCATCCTTTGTCTCAGTGTTCAGAATTTATATCGAAAACTCCTGCGGAACGTTATGCTTGTATTAAACAAATAAATGCTTGCATAAACTGCCTTAGATTCAATCACTTGTTGAAAGATTGTCCTTCAACCTACAATTGTCGCATTTGTCGTTATCGCCATCATACCATGCTTCATTTGGTACAAAATTCAGGCACAAAGAAATCAAGTCAACCCATTACCAGTACTTCCTTTGTTCGAAATTCGAGGGCACCTTCAAGTGGTGTTCAGCAAAATACTCAACAATCAACAAATAACTCTTTTAGTTTAGACGAGACCGATTCTTCGCCTCAAACTTCGCTATCCCTTAGTTCACAAGCTAACCAATCTTTGAATTACTGCACTTCATTCTCGACTTCTACGTTTAATACTACTATTCTTCTATCTACTGCCAAGGTAGAGATTTTAGACGCAAATGGAAAATTCCAAACAATTCGTGTTGTATTAGATTCGGCAAGTCAAGCAAATTTCATTAGTCAAAATGCCTCAACCGGCTAGGATTAAAAGAGAGGATACTGTATCCCAATCCAGGATTAAATCAATCCTCTTCGACTACCAAGGGATTGCTCGTTGTACTGTTCGTCCGATTGGAGCTACGGAACCAACTCTCTCATTTGATGTCTTGGTTCTACCAAACCTTTGCACAGATATGCCTGCGTTTCCTATTAACACAAAAGATTGGGATCACATCTCTAATCTTAAACTAGGGATGATACGTTCAATATACCTGCACCGGTAGATATGCTACTGGGAGCCGAAATATATGCAGATATTTTGAAACCAGGTCGTATTCATACTCAACCTGGGAAACCAACCGTTATAGAAACGGTTTTTGGTTGGGTCCTTTTAGCGAAGACGCAAGATGTTGGTACTTCACATCGATCCTTGCAATCATTTTCGATCCTTCTAGATGGTCCCTTAGACTCGATTGTTAGAAAATTCTGGGAGAGCGAGACTATTCCGTGTAAAACCCCCTTATCACCAGATGAGGAGAGGTGCGAACGAATATATCGACAAACCACATCACGCAACAGTGATGGACGTTTTATTGTATCATTGCCATTTAAACAGGGAGAGCCTGATTTGGGGAATACATTTTCCTTAGCTTATCGATGTTTTGTATCGTTAGAATCAAAACTTGGTAAAAATTTTGAACTTCGACTCCTGTACTCCAAGTTTATGAAGGATTACCTAGAAAACGGTCATATGAGCCTAGTAAAAAATATTGAGCGAAATCCCAAAGGAAAATAAGAGTTGTTTTCAATGCTTCGGCAAAGGGTTCGAAAGGAATCAGTTTGAACGATACCTTATTTGCCGGACCCAAACTCCAAACGGATATATGCCTAATTTTGTTAAAATTTTGAGTTCATCCAATAGTTTTTTTGGCAGATATTAAACAAATGTACCTACAAATTTGGATAAACCCTGCCCATAGAGATTATCAAAGATTACTCTGGCGATTCAGTCCCAACGAACCTCTTCAGCAATATCGTCTCAATACCGTATCCTTTGGTGTAACTTCAAGTCCATATTTAGCACTTAGAACCGTAAGAGAATTAGCAAATCTAGAGATGAAAAGGTATCCCGAAGCGGCACAAGTTATTCTTAACAACACCTTTATGGATGACATTTGCGCCGGAAGTACCAATCTAAGTTCTGCGTTGTCTTTACAGCAGGATCTAATTACCTTGCTAGAATCTGGTGGATTTGAGCTACGAAAGTGGGCAAGCAATTGCCCCGAATTACTTCGGAACTACCCCGCTTCCGAACGTCAAATCCCAATTTCGTTCGATAAGGAGGAATCCATAGCCATTAAGGTTCTGGGCCTACTTTACAATCCGTGTTCTGACACATTTTCGTATGCATTCACTCCTTCGGAAAAGGCATGCACAAAACGAAATATTTTGTCCGACATTGCGAGGATTTTCGATCCTCTAGGTTTTATCACCCCTGTTTCATTCTTAGCAAAGCACATTATGCAACGCCTTTGGGTCTCGGGCATCGATTGGGATGACACTCCTTCGCAGCAAATTATTGAAATTTGGTCCCAGTTAAAAGCCGAACTTTCTTATCTCTCTCAAATTGCATTGCCTCGTTATATTTTTGTACAAAGATTGCAGAGATGCCAAATATTAGGGTTTTGTGACGCCTCAGAATTAGGATATGCATGTGGCGTGTATCTTCGTACCGAGGGGTTTGACGCTTCAATAAAGTCCTCTTTAGTTATGGGCAAAGGAAAGGTAGCTCCCCTGAAAACTCTCACTATCCCAAGACTCGAACTGCTGGGTGCTACTTTACTGGCCGACTTAATGAAATTCGTACTCGACACTTATTCATCTTTAGTGACCATAGACCAAGTCCTGGCATTTTCTGACTCCAGTGTTGTGTTATCCTGGGTCCGTAGTTCACCACATAAGTGGAAAACGTTTGTCGCTAATCGTGTCAGTCATATACAGGAAAAAATCCCACATGTTCGATGGCATCATATCATATCAACGGAAAATCCTGTAGATTGTGGAAGTCGAGGACTGACCCCCAAAAGGCTCATTGAACATCCCTTGTGGTTTAAAGGACCTCCGTGGATCAATCTTCCTTGTTCTGATTGGAACCTTTCTGAATTTAGTTGTCCGAACTCGAGAAGCCCAGAAGTAATACAGGAACAGCAAACTGTTGTTTTAAATACCAATATCAGTGACAATTTCGTAGATACCTTGTTAGATCGATTTTCATATTTGGGAAAAATTCAACGCCTTCTTGGTTATGTCCTTAGATTTATTCACAACTCAAAACCCAATTTGTCTAAATTAACTAGTTCTTTATCAGAAAGCGAGCTTCAAATTTCTTTATACACCTTAGTAAAAGGAGTTCAAGGTATTCACTTCTCTTCACTTATTTCTAAAATTCAAAATAATTTGCTTTTGCCAAAACCTTTTCGCAAATTGGCGTTATTTCTGGATGAAAGAGGACTGGTCAGGGTGGGCGGTCGTCTTAGATACTCAACCCTTTCGATGGACGCTAAACATCCCTTGTTATTACCACGAGATCATAGACTTACCTATTTGATAGTTGAACATGCTCACAAGCAACATTTGCACCCGGGTCTGAATACCCTTCAATATCTTCTTAAACAACAGTTCTGGATTTTATCTAGTCGTAGAGCTGTCGAGAAGGTCGCATCAAAATGTCTTCGTTGTTTTTGAGCCAAGCCCAAGTTCTATAAGCCATACATGGGCGTTTTGCCGTCTTTCCGGATTAGACAATTGAAATGTTTTTCTCATGTGGCAATAGATTATGCTGGTCCGGTACATATCACCATGGGCCGGTATCGGGGTGCTAAAGTTTTAAAGGCCTACATTTGTGCCTTTGTTTGTTGCGCTACTAAAGCGATACACATTGAGTTAGTGTCGGACCTGACATCGGAAGCGTTTCTCGCAGCCTTTCGTCGTTTCATCGCGCGACGAGGAAATGTACAAACATTTATAGTGATTGTGGGACCAATTTTATTGGCGCAAAAAACCTACTCTATAAGCTGGCTAAGCAATCGGCTCAAACCCTAGACATCACTTGGCAGACTAGCGCACCTGCCTCTCCTCATTTTAATGGATTAGCGGAAGCAGGCGTAAAATCTATTAAAACCCATTTGATTCGAGTCGTAGGAGAACAAACCTTGACGTATGAGGAACTTCTCACTTTGTTATCGCAGATCGAAGCTTTGCTAAACTCTCGGCCTCTGAGCCCACTTAGCTCCGATCCCAACGATGTATCGCCCTTGACTCCAGGTCATTTTCTAAATCTGGAACCGCTAAATTCAGCTCCTGATCCCGATTTGTCTAATCTAAAATTAAATTCTTTATCTCGTTGGCAACTACTCAGCGGCTTAACCGGGATTTTTGGAATCGTTGGTCAACCGAATATCTCCACACTCTACAGCAAAGATCAAAATGGAACGAGTCGGGCTCGGAAATTAAACTAAATACCCTAGTTCTAATTAAAAATGAAAATAAACCCCCTTTACAATGGGCTCTTGGTAGAATTGTGGAATTACACACCGGTCGTGATGGACATACTAGAGTTGTTACTCTTAAAACGGAGAACGGATTGTTGAAACGTCCAATTGTTAAGTTATGTCCATTACCAGACCAAAATTTAAAATAAACTATTTCCAAAACATTACTCTCCTAGAGAACTAATTTTTATTTTTTTTCTGTTTTGTTGTTAATGATAGTAAATTGAAATATTTGGAGTCTATACTACCTAATTAATTTAGTTTTATTCTTGTCTCATTTTAGAAACATAATTCGATTTCTTTGAATTTAAAACTTTCGGTTTTGGTGGGCGGAAAATGTACATGCAAGCCTCAAATATCAAATTCATTTTTCAATGTAAAATCCCGTAAAAATCATACAGGTTCTAAGTTATAGCGCTTATCAATTTTAAGAACCAGTTTGCCTTTGGACGTCTCGCTGGCTTGTTGTACGTGAACCGGTCAGTCATCATTATTATCCATAATTTACCTGCTGTTGTTATTAGTGGGTTATCAACGGGGGCCCCCTTCCACCAGAAGTAGCCTGTACTACCAAGTAAAGGTAAGCGCTTTGTTTTTTTTCTTAGTTCTGTATGATAACAGATTTGACAATTTTTAAAGTAAATAATTCAATACAGTCCACTATTGCACAAACAATCATCATTCTTTCGTTTGGCTTACATACGTTCAACACGTTCTCTACTTCATTCCAGAAGTTCTCTCCTGGTCGCTTTCTCCGTTCACCGGTGGATAGTATGCAATAAGAAAAATTCTTCGAAACTCCACTTTCATTCTAGCCCATATTACCCGGGGAGATACCAATTCGTACCGTTTAACACATATTTTCGCTTTTTCACTTACGATTACCCCAACTGCGCCATACACTTCAGTCTCAACTCCTGACCAAAGTGCTTGGCTGCCATCCTCCATGTCCGCGGCGTTCTTTCCATTGCGCTTTGTCTCGGATACACACAGAATATCAAGGTGGCTTTCGTACATTACATTCGCAATTTCAAATTCCTTACCATGCATACCTCTAACATTCCACGTAGCTTCTCGCCATTCATTCCTTGCCTAGTCGTCAGCAACGGGGCCTGTCTGTTTCGACTTTGACAGCCCCTTGTAGCCAGGACGATCCGAGGAAATTGTATTGTTCTCTTGAGTAATACCATAGCGTGCAGACCGGTTACTGGCCAAATCGTGGCCCGGACGATGTATCATTCCCTACTAACGGAATCGTCTTACTACCGGACAGTTATTTGTCTACTGCCTCGACAGGTAAGGAAGTCAGAAGTAGAAAGATAGACAGAGGCAAGAAAGATAAAAATAATAGAGTGTATACTTACTGTATGAATATCTAAATGTACATATATACATATACATGTTTCACTTACATACCCTTCAATCACGTCACGTTTCAACCAGATTGCTCCCTACGCGATTCCTGGCTCTCGCGCCTGTCACCGGATGCTGTTATTTATTTGCGACCAAATGATTCAATTATTTTTAATTTAGCGTTCCGAGTTATACTTATTTCTTTGTTACTTAATTTAATATTTATTAATCAAATCTGTTTTATTATTGTCGCGAATTGTGACAACCTAAACTTTTCCATCCTCTAAGTTTCTTTTTTTTTATTCAATTGAAGGGTAACTACAAATAACGATAATGGCCCCGTTAGCTCTCCCGATATTAATTGTTTACTTTTAGGATTCATTAATTACAATTAAGGTCAAACATAGTAACGAAGGTAAACGTTAGCCTAATTTTGAATTTGCAGTCAAAGAAAAGTATTGTATAAGACAATATGCAACACACTGTTATAATTAAACTTAGAATCACATATAGTACCAAAAACAAAAATTGGATCAACCTTCAAATTTGAAAACAAAGAGAAAAAATGTTCAAAAACTTACCACTTAATACGAATCTGCCCCGGCTATACGTGTATTTTTGTATTTGACAAAACTCTACTTGGATTATTATTATTTTTTGTTTATTAGTAATATTCAAACCCGATAAAATCCATTCAGTACGTTTCTAGAAAATAAATTATTTAATTACTTTCATTTAAAGTTTCGGTTACAAATTAGAGCCAGTTATTTGCTTATTTTATTTATTTATTTGCTTTTTTTACTTTACGATCTAGTTATTTATTTTTATCGTTTAAGCTAATAAAACAGTTCCTGTGACAATTCTTACGTTTGGATTTGTTGTAGAAAGGGGTTCATTACAGGGATGAATCACATCTGGTATTATTCTTACAAATACGTATTTATGATTGCTTTCTTTACCCCGCACTACTGTGGCATAAAATAATTTCTTTTTAAAATTAGTTCTCTATAATTCATTGTTATTGCAAAGCTTTTTACTTGTTTCAGTTCAATCCTTAGACAAAAGGAGCTTTAAGTTTACTTTACAATTTTACCGGTTTTATCAATCACATCTGCCATGGGTTTAAAAGAACCTTGCCTATTTGTAGATATTCAATACTACAGCAACCCTAAATGTTATTTTCGTGCCTATTTCAAGTAAAGAGCCATCTACACGTTACAGAACTTCTACTGGTCAGATTATTATTATCTTTGTTTATTATTAATATTCAAACCACCGGGTATAAAAATGTGTTCAAAAGCTGACCCTTATTTTATTGATTTAGAAGTTGTCATTTTAACACTTATTTGTTTCACTTCCAAAAGCCAGAAGCGGAGCAACCTTAAACACGTCCTATCTTAAGCACATCCTATATGCCTACCATTAATGGAGGTTACTTCATCTTTATGGGTTTTACTCTATTAATGGGTTTCGACGGATATACATCTTGAATTCACGTTTTACCAGGTAGAGCATATTGTTACCAGTCAGGGTAAGTTTTAGAACAAAACGGTGTTATTTCGATTAGTTTGATTAATTTCTTTTAGAGTTTCGTGGATTTCGAACACCAATATGTTCGTATCTCTCTTCATGCGAATGTTACCAACAAATTTGTACTTCTATGTCCTTTTATACGATTACTAATAAACACTTTATAGTGTATTTCTTTTCTTTACAACCTGATTTAAAATCAGGGTAAGTTAAAGGAAAACAAAATTAACGTAATTAGTTTAAATAATTTCTTTTAGAACTTCGTGGGGGTGTATTCCACCTACATATTACCTTCGTGGAGGCATATTTTAACCACATAAGTTTAATCACCTGTTGCCTGACTGCCTACTTTCTCCTTTAGTACTGCAATAATATATTAATTTATTATTTGGGTGATTCTGCAGTGAGGGCAATATTCTTCGAATATGTTCCTCATACCTGTAGAAGCTATTTTAAGCTAAGTGCTAAATTTTCTGTATTTAAGTATTATCAAATATTTACAAGGCTCTTAAGCCTTGTAAAGAGCTCAAGTCATAAATCGTAAAATACCTTACAACTAGATTCATGTTAAATTCAATGTTTCTTTTGATATGTATGCATTGCAGTCAAAATTGCCTTTTGTTTTAGTCTTAGATTCTAATTAACGTTCTTCTGTTACAATAATCTAATAACAAAAAGGAATATTTATAACCTGCTGTAAGGTAAAAGAGTGATCAATGTCGTACCAAGATAAAATATGTGTTTGGTCAATTCAAATATTAGTACCTACACGTTTAATGACAGTGAATCGGTGCAACTATATATAAATTTGGTGATAATTCGTATCGGTATGGGGTGTCTTACCATTATTATTTAGTCAGGTGTTTTATTGATTTTTATTTAGTGTTTCAGTAAAAGTTTACTTTCAGAAGTTTTTTTGTTTACTTAGTAATTTAAACAATACCATATGATGGTCGAAGATCTCCTGTTTATTTCCGTTAAATTGCCAAATCTATTTTTTTTTATTCAATAAATATAGCTTTATTTAGTTTGACTTTCCTGTGTTTGATTGATCATTGCGTGTTGTATTGGTTGTTATAACTATGCACTTATGTGTTCTCTTACAGCTTTATTTCCCCTTTCGTAGTTTAGGGGCTGTCTTTTCCTAAATTACGTGGCGCCTTAGGTATTTTTACTATTCGGTCACACCACCCACACACCAGTACCTACCGCTTCAGTGATCCAAAAATCAGCTGAGCTATCTCTCATCACATCATATCTGTAGCGTATTTCGGGCAAAGTTCAAAAATCATTTTGAACTCGTTACAGTGTGGTGCGCGAGTACATGTTTCGTATGTGTTACTATTGTTTGAAGTGTTAAACGTGTTTTCAATGACTCTCATTTCCTTACAAAATATATTTCAGGTACATGATTATTAAGTGCCCGGATTTATCATTTGTCTTAGATCCGTTAGAAGGCTAATTCGTAACTGAGTTTCAACAGAATCTTAAAATTTGTCAACTTCAGATAAATGAAGCGCTGAATGAATTTTTACTATAAAGTAATTTAGTTACACACTTGTTACATAAAGTAGTTTTAGTTATTTAAGAACAATGATGTGCTATATAAAAGTCAATAGTAAAATTAAGAAAATCCTGAGCAAAAGCACCATATCAATTCACAAAGACTGAATTGAAATTGGAAGATATTTCCTATTGTTAAGCTAATCATCATTAAATAGAAGTTATTACATGTAAAATAAAACATAAATCCTTCACATATCAAAGAAAGTAAATAATCTAAGAAAATGATTTGAGTTTTTAGAAAGAACAATTTAAATCTAACTTACAACGTGCCCAAGATAAGGATGAACAGCATGGGGATCTTGAAAACGGTAACAGATACGGTTAAATCAGAGAAAACTTGTATAATTTAGGGCATATTCACATGTAGTTTGCACAAGCTAATTATTGTTTCGTTTCCGAGATTTAAAACCAAATGCGATTTTTGGGTTTTTCTTTTTTCGTAATTCCTTCATTTATTTTAAAAGATGTTTAAAAACCAAAGGTCACTTTTTGAATTCTATTAGATGGCGTTTTCAATTTTTTTATTCGACGTTTCGTCTCCCAGAAACCATCTTCAACTTAACTTTTTATATCGCCGCAACCAACGAAACACCTTGTATTCGATTGTATTTTTTATTACGAATTTAACCATGTATTACACATTATGGTTCTGAAGCTAATTTTTAAGAAAAATTCGGATTAATATTAGTATTTGATAATATTTTTTTAATGTACAAATTTAACAACTCCCATCTTTTAAACCTACCTAATTAAAGTTAAATAATTACAGTAACTGTTCAAATAGGTTGCCGTCATTATCTGTACGCAGAGAAGCTCTCTTTACTCAAGAATTTGAAACACGGTCTAGCATTTCTGGCGAAATTGTATTAACTTCTTATATAACCGATACTAACAACTGCTCTTTATTTTCACAACTCCCATCATACACTTGGATTTTCAGGTAACCCCACAGAAAAAAATCCAACGGACTTAAATCTGGTGATCTGGCTGGCCAAGCTACTGAACTGTAAGTTTCAATCCATTTTCCTGTAAACCGCAATGACAGATAGTCCTGTACATTTTTTGAGTTATGTGCTGGGGCAATTATTGTTGAAACCAACAGTTGTTAAGTGCTTGAGGTAATTCATCCAGGGCATTTTCCAAATCAGTCCTTAGCAAGTTCAGATATCGTTCGGCATTTAAATTGTTGTGGTAAATAAAAGGTCCTATTATTCTTCATCCCAAAATGCCCATCCACATATTAAATCCAAATCTATGTTGATGTCTTGATTCTTTTCTTAAATAATGATTTGGTTTGCCCAGTAATGTTTGTTACGTCGGTTGAAAATTCCATTGTCGGTTATGATACTTTCATCAGGCCAAATTATTTTAAAAGGAAAATTTAGATCTTCGTCACATTTGCTAGTACACTATTCGCAAAAACCTACTTGCTGCTCCTGATCAACTGGCCTAAGACCCTGACAAACTCGAAATTTATATTGATGAAACTTGTTCTTATTTAAAATGAATTGTGCTGTAGAATTAGCTATACTTGTCTTGTCTACATCTAACAACCCACGAAGTAATGGTAATAAAAACAACTTAAAATATGTACAGTTCAAATAACAACAATGATCTAACGCAATGAAACTAAGTTAAACAGTTTTCTACAAAATGTTAAACGAATGTTGTTTTATCAAAGCCTTCTAATATTAACTGATATCATATGAAAAATGTAAAATTGGAAATCCGAATTTTTCAGCTTCAAAACTACAATGTGTAATGCATGGTTAAATTCGTAATAAAAATACTGTATAGAATACAGGGTGTTTCGTTGGTTGCGGCGATATGAAAAAATAAAGTTTATGATGGTTTCTCGGAGACGAAACGTCGAATTAAAAAATTGAAAACGGCATCTAATAGAATTCAAAAAGTGACAATGAAGAAGTCCTTTGGTTTTTAAAAATCTTTTAAAATAAATAAATTACGAAAAAAGAAAAACTCAAACTACATGTAAGCATGCCCCAAATTTTACAACTTTTCTCTAATTTAACCGCCTTCGTATCTCTTATCGTTTTCAAGATCCCCATGCTATTCATCCTTATCTTCGGCACGTTGTATAGTGTGCATATATTATGTTTTCTTTAAATGACATTTTGTGTGAGTAATGTGTCAAACAATTTATTTGATATTGAGGCTATAGGGTTAAAATAAATAGCATAATATATGACCTGTTTCTTTCACAAACATTGTAGACCTTGAATGCAATATTTACTTCTAGTATTTACGATTTCTCAACCCAAATAGCAACAAATTCAGCAAAACAAACTTTAATGATACTCCTATGTAGAAATGTTTTAAACTACACTTAGGTATTGTATTAGTCTTGATCCCTTAAAAGATTTTTTCGATTTTCTCTGCTTAAAAATATTGAACCAATCTCACAGAAGTTATTAAGTTATTAAGAGTTTGTAGAATCTGTTGTTCAATTTTACTAACACCTCATCTTAAAAATGAATTTACTCGCTATAATAAAATATCTGGTGTGACACGACCTTCCAACCTACAAAATGGAAATTAAAAGAAATGAAATAATTTTAATAACATTTTTTTAGGATAACTATACAATATCTTTTACAAGAATCTCATTACAAAAACAAGCAACATAGTTAACGCAAAAACAATAATCTATGTCAAACAGACATTTAAAACTTCATGACAGATAGAGGTTAATAGACATCTAGATGCTAACTTAAACTAAAAGAAAAGGAATAATTGCAATTTCAATTTTGTATATGTTCATAACGAAAACAGGCAACATTGTAAAAACAAAAACAGTAGTATATGTCAGAATGACGTTTAAAACTTCATGTCAGATAGAGATTAATAGACATAAATAAATACATGTTAACGTAAAAAAAATGACAAAGCATCATCAGGATAAAATATTTGTCTTTTTTAGGTTTTGTAATGTACTTTAAATTACACAAACGTTTCGATAACATTTACAGTTATCTTCGTCAGTAGTAATATTTATTAAAATTGTTAAAGATGTTGAAAACATAGATATTACTACTGACGAAGATTGTATAATTTAAAATATATCATTAACAAACCAGAAAAGATAAGTATTTTATTATGTGTGATAGTGGTGAAAGTTGATATTTGCATATAATACATCATTTTCTATCACATTTATTTAATTTTTACATTTGCTACGCTTTACATTAAACAACTTTGTGAAGAAAATTGATGTAAAATTAAATTTTCGTTAAAACATACGTCTACACCTTTTTTTATAAAGTTAATCGTTATTCAGATAATGAAAAAAATTTAATTAACACTGCCGCTAAATTACGCGTTGTATCAAAAAATTGCATAGAATATATTTAATCGATATGTTTCAGGTCTATATACAGGTATTTTTATATCTTTGAAATATGCAGCTGTTTTAGAAAGATAAAAACTTGGCCAAAAGTTGTAAAATCAGCGTATGCGTATGTAGGTTGGAAGGTAAACATGAGTTTATGTGTAAAAGAATTAGTCAGTTTGTCATCAACAAGTGCCAACATTCTTTAGAAGCACACATAAAATCAATAATAAATTTATAAATAACAATGATTTATTTATGTTGTCGAGGGAATTTTCTAACTCCTCGGGGAGGTCGTCAAGGAGTTGTGTAAGAATCACGCGGGGATGCTTGAATTTAATTTTAGGTTTTCTTCGTGGGAATCGGGGAAAACGGTAGTTGTAGGGTGTGGTAAGGATCTCTTTGGTAGGGATAGTGTCGCCGAAGATTCTTTTATGTGCAAAGTTTTTCTGTAGCGTTTGGATTCTGTGTGTGATGGTTGGTATGTTTGCGTGTTGTGTTGTGAGGTCGCTAGGGTACCTAAGAGGTATGCGTCTGAGTATTTGGCGTTCACAGGAAGCAATAGAGGAAAGGTGATTGGGGTTTATGTTCGTGTATATGGGTGCTCGGAAATCCATAACAGGGCGAATATATGTTTTGCAAGTGTGTTGTAGTGTTTCGAGGTGACAACCTCTGATTCTACCCCGGAGGGCGCCCAGTAGGTTTGCACGGTTTTTTATCCTGTTAAGTGTTCTTTGTACATCGGGGAGCCAATTGACGGTTCTTGTAAAGAAGATTTCTAGGTAGGTGACCTCTTGTTGGAGTGGAGTATTTCTTGGTTTGGGGTGAGGGAAACTTTTCTGGAGGCAAGGTTTGGGACCTTATGTTTGGTGTAATTAGGATGTCGGAAGAGGATTGTTTGGAAAATCTGGAACACTGGAACTGTGGCAGGATCTGTAACAAACAAAATACACCCACGTACCACACAAAATTAAAAAACACTGAACGCGTTTCGATAGCTACGCTATCATCATCAGCGGTCGACTAGGATTGTTCGGGTTTTGGTGGAATTGCCGGAGACTCTCCACCGGTTCGCCCAGTTGGAGAAGTTCCGATTGGTTTTGGATATGAGGCGGGAGACCGTTTCGCTGTTCCCATTAACCGTCCAGAAGGCGGTGTCACCCTCAAACTGCGCAACGACTACTCCGGGTTATGTGACTCTGGGAATGTCAGATGCGAAGATAATATAGAGAATATCGGCTAAGGCAGAACCTTGCGGTACGCCTGCTGTGGATTGGAAAGGATCTGAGAAGGTTTTCCCTACTTTGACCCGAACTGACCGATTGGTCAGGTACGAGAGTAGGAGTTTGGAGAATGGGTCAGGAATGTAGAGGTTACGGTTCTTGTGAAGGAGACCGGCGTGCCATACCCTGTCAAATGCTTGCTTAATTTCCAGAAACACAGCCAGATGAGGTGGTCCATGAGTCGCCTGGTTAGAATCTGGTCAAAGCATTTTCCGAGGCAACTCAGAAGGGAGATTGGTCTATAGGAGGAGGTGAGGTTAGGTCGGCGTGGGTGGTATCATGACGGTGGAGGCCGATTTCCAGTCCGTCGGGAAGTGGGATACTATTAGGCATTGGTTGAAGATGTTGGAGAGTAATCGAAGGGCTAGGTCGGGTAAATGACGGAGGTTTTTACGATTTGGGCGTCATGACCTTGGGAAGAGTTTTTCCCTTTTTTGAAATATGTGTGGACCTGGTTGGGCGTGATGGGGGCATAAAAAGGATTCTCGATATCGAGTTGGATTTCAGGAAGGTTAAGGTTGCGGAATTCTTCAAGGCGACCATCGAGGAGTTATTGAATTGGGGATCATCGGGGGATTGGAAAATGGATTGGAGGTGGTGACCCAAGAAATCGGCCTTTCCATGGTGGGAGGAGATTAGGTTGCCCTGTAGGTCAGTTAGATGGGATTTAGGATTGACTTTCCTTCTGGTTAGTCTATCGAACTGTTGCCAGAAGAATTTACCATTTCTGTAATCTAGCTGGGAGGTGGCTTTGGTCCAGGAGTCTTCGGCGTGTTTGATGGCTTCTCGCCTGATTAAGGCGTTAAGGCGATTGTATTCGATCTAGAGAGCCGGGTCCCTAGATCGCAAAAATTGACGATAGATTCGTCTTTTCTTTTTGATCCAGTTCACAATGTGTTGTGGGAGCGGTTTGCGGGAAGCGTCGATGTTTTTTAGTGATACAGAGATAATTACGGAAGCTAGGTCTCTAATGGCTCTCTCGAGATCTCGGGTCGTTTGAAGATTGAGTGTAGGAAGGTTGTTCAAGATGTGTTCGGAGAACACATTCCAGTCTGCTATTGAAAAATCTTTAATGACTGTGTATTGAGCAGGTGTAGGGGGAGCTGGACAAAATGGAGTTTCGACCCCTAAGTGTTCGAAATATGTTGGTTGGGTGTTGGCAATTCGCAAGAGCGGCACCTGCAGCAGAGCGGAGGATAGCCTGTTACTGTTCCCATTAGTTGCAGTGTCACCGAATTGGATGTGGCGGGCATTGAAATCACCTAAGATAACTGCATTAGGGAGGCTAGCAGCGTAGATTAAAAGGTCATCGGTTAGGGTGTTGTGGCCGGGCGGGTTGTAATAAGAAATAAATGCTATAGGAGTGGGAAAGTGCACCGCCGCAGCAACTCATTCGAGATGCTGTAGGTGCGCAGGAAGTTGAAAAGGAGTGGATGGGAAGCAATTTTTAATTAAGAGAGCGGTTCCGTGGTGGCTATTGTTTAAAAATGTGTGATACGGGTTAAAGTTTAGTGTGCATTTGTTTGTGAGTTTTGTTTCCGAGATGGAAATATTATGTATATTGTGTGTATGTAAGAAGTTTTTAAATAAGGGGCGTTTCCGACGAACGCCCCTGGCAATAGCTGTCCCTGTTAGGATATCCATTGTAGAAGGAGTTAAGGATTGGGTTGGCGGATTACGGCGACCTTCATCCTCGTACCGGGTACGCAGATGTTGATCCTCCGTTGGAAGAAGTTTCGGGATAGCGAGTCTAGTGTGCGGACAACCCTATCTCGCTGGTCGGGGGGGGCACCTGGAAGAGGGAGTTGGTGAGGATTTGAAGGAAGACTTTAATGGATAGGGATTCGGTGTCCGGAGAGGGTTTAAAGTGGGCTTGTGTCTTCTGAGTCGGACTCTTCGGAAGATAGGATAGGTTCGAGGGAAGCCATCTTCGACGGAGAATTGGGAGGTTCCCGCCGCTTCCCGCACTTAAAGGAGAAGGTAGGGTGAGCTTCCCCGCAGTTGTTACACCTTGGGTTAGCCGAGGATTTACAGGAGGAGGATCTGTGGCGTTCGCCACAGTTAGGACATCGAATGGAGCGGGTGGGACACAAAATGGAGCCGCAGCATAAGCTGTGTGCCATCCGACAAGGGAGAGGAGGTCTCTAGGGTACAGGTGTGGTTAGGGTTAAACGTTAAGTTTAACCAGGGAAGATTTAAGGGTTTTAGGGATGTGAATAGGGAATTTTGAGTGGAGATATTCGGGATATTGAGGATGCAATACCTCGAGGATTGAGAGCGGGTGGGTTTAGGATTGGGGGAAGCGGGTGTGGGAAGCACGGTATGTACAGGTGGCTGGGAGGGTGTGGGTAAGAGGGCCGGTTTGTGTGCTTGTGCGGGTTTGTGTGCGTGTGCGGGTTTCTGTGTGTGTGCGGGTTTGTGTAGTTTTGTGGAGGCGGTGGAGCGTGTTGAAACGTAGGAGTGTGTGGTTAAGGTGGAAATGGACGAAGCGTTTGAGTGGGAGTGTAAGTGAGGATGGTGGTGGCGAGGCGAGAGTGTGTGCGTATGTGTGTGTTGTGAGTGTAGGTGTAGGTGGACGGGCGGCGTTGGGGGTTGGGAATACAACCGTTACGGTAGCACGGTGACGATCGTGCTTAACCATCGCGGTTATTGTTAATGGGGTTTTGAAAAAGGAGTAAGAAATAAATTGTTTTAAAGAAAGGCCGGGTCTCCGCCGAGGTGCTGTTTCACACCCTGAGGAATAAAGACTTGGAAATCAGAGACCCAAATAGAAGAAGGAGGAAAACAAGTGTTGAAATAAAACAATAAATTAAAATTAATTAAAAAATATTTTTTATTAAACGGTAACTATTGCCTTACCAGACGTCGATCCTGTAGTTGGCGGTGGCTCCTGCTTGCTGCTAGGCTGTGGCTTCTCTACTGATGACCGCTTCTTCGTATTATTTGTATGCAAACAGTGACTGATCTAACTCCAAAGCGGCGAAGATCACGATGCCGGAACGATGAGCGTAAAAACGCTAAGTTCTTTTTTGGAAATTAAGAGATTGTAATAAAAATCACAAAACTCTTACGCGAGAAGGTGCTTAACATTCGATACCGAGGTTCGGACTGCCCTGTCAAGTATGTTGAAATACATTTGTAGAGGCCACCTCCTGGAAAACGATTTGGTTGTGTAATTCCTTGCCATTTGGTCCAAAATATCTACCCCATATTTAGTTTTGTTGTAGAATTTTATGCTTTATGGTAGTTTCTTCTGTCCTTCATCAATTGTTCTAAACTTATGGATACTACTGAGAATGCACACATTTTTCTATCTTTTCGCTTGATAACTTGTTAGAGAAATATCGTCACATAAAAAACCTTCGTGGAATACAAATCATTTCTCGACTTATTTATAGCAGCTAGTAAAAATATTTTACTTCGGTTCACAGTTCCAACTAGTGATGTCGTCTCCTTTGCAAACTTTTGGCCAAATTGAGAGATGTAACAGTTATCTACAGTTACATTCCTCCCCTTTGTCAGAAAGGGTTCCATTAATTTCATAAAAAATAGTTGTTCATTAATTGTAATGTTTGCTCTTGGTTTATAGCACTTAATACAGTTACTCACAAATTTATTCCATACTACAGATACTGCAGCAAACCTATCAGATTTATGACGATCTCGACTAGTTGATTTTAAGTCGAATCAAATAAATCGCTTTATTTGATTGAATTTATCTCTGGACATTGTATCACAAAAGAAATTAGGGCCCCATGTTTTATCGCACTATTGATCTACTGGAAAGTTTTTAGCACCATAGAGCCCATGAGCGTACAAACAAGATATAATGTCTTCCAAAGTTGTCCATGAACTGCCACCCAATTGTCTACTTGCTTCATCTTCAGTACACTCTCTAATATTGCGCATCTTGAAATTGGCAATAAAAAGCCTCCAAGAACTATTGTCAACGTTTCGTTTAGCATATCCGGTTGGCCCAGCTTCTTCTCTCAGTATGTTATGACGAGTTATACGTGCACAGCCGTTATTCAAATAACTCAGAAAGAATTCTCTATCTAGTACCGTCAGCTGCATCATATTCTACACTAATGTTTGATGTTCCTGGGAAACTGAATTAATGCTCATCTTCGTCACTATCACTATTGGTGTTCGACAATGCATCTTCCAAAACGTATAATGTACCCTCCTCTGATGACACTACACTATTATCACTATGATCATCGTCGGAATCGCACAAATTTAAATTATCAGTTTCATATTGCAGTTCAGTTTCAGGAAGATATTTCGACATCTTGAAAGTAAAGCGCTTAACTCAAGTTGATGATTCAATGTGTACGAGTATTTATACTTACTAATTTTTCAAAACTTCTAGGATGTGGGTAGTTATTGAAAACTGTTTCACTTCTTGGAAAGTTAATTAGCAATTAATATGAATGTTTAGAAATTTGTCTAAAGCATGCATATTAGGAAATAATTGTGCAGTCATATGAACCACAACCGTACATAATGGGAATTATGATAAGCAAAGCAATTATATACACAATGCAAACAAAATTTCCTAAAAAATACCATTAGTCACTTTCAGGAAAAGTAATAAAATTTTGTTAAAATTGGAAAGATAGAAAAAAAAGTTTGAAGCGAATTAAATTTGAGATAGGTCATTTCGACCGCTATTGTTAATTAAGCCAAAATTAATATTTGTATTAGCGTCAAAATAAAGTGATTTAAAGAATAAGCAAGGTAAAAGTGGTTCAACGTGTCAACAGGGTATAAGTTAAGGAGATTAAGGAAATTAAACAGCAAATGGATAAGAAAAAGAGGATAATTCTGTTTCTTTTCACTGCAAGGGGGAAAACGTAATGGATAAGAAATTAAAAGGAATTATATAAACTTTTTTGGAATGTTGAGTAAGCGAAAAGTGCTGAAATGCTATGAATCTCGGAGCAAAGACTTGTACATAGTTAAACATACAGAACGGAGGAGAATTCAATTCAGATTGGAATTGGAATGAATCTATGTAATAGGTAAAGTAAAAGGAAATAATTATTAGTGAGGTGTATATTACTTAAATGTAAGTGTTTGAAACCACAATATTGAGTTTAAATTGTAGTTGTCCTTTATGAAAAGAAAACCTTTTTTATATTCTCGTATACTTTACCAAGTATAAGGAATGTATAGCGATTATGATAAAATTCGACCACGAGATTTGGCGGATCTTTACGTTTGAGGGACCCTCACTCCATTTTAACAATTTTTGGCATGCCGTCCGTTTATGGAAGTGTGTGTGTGTAGGTGTGTAGGTGTAGGTTGTAGTGTGTGGTAGTGTGTGTAGGTGTGTGGTGTGTAGGTGTGTGTAGGTGTGTAGTGTGTAGTAGTGTGTAGGTGTAGGTGTGTAGTGTGTGTAGGTGTGTAGTGTGTGTAGTGTGTGTGTAGGTGTGTAGGTGTGTGTAGGTGTGTGTGTGGTGATTGTAGGTGTAGGTGTGTTGTAGGTGTGTAGGTGTGTAGGTGTGTTGTGTGTATGTGTGTAGTGTTGTGTTAGGTGTGTAGGTGTGTAGGTGTGTGTGTAGGTGTGTAGGTGTGTAGGTGTGTAGTGTAGGTGTGTGTGTGTATGGTAGGTGTAGTGTGTAGGTTGTGTATGTGTATGTGTGTGTTAGGTAGTGTATTGTAGGTGTGTATGTGTGTGTGTAGTGTGTGTAGGTGTGTAGGTGTGTAGGTGTGTAGTGTGTAGGTGTGTAGGTTGTGTGTGTAGGTGTGTAGGTGTGTGTGTGTAGTGTGTAGTGTAAGGTGTGTAGGTAGTGTAGGTAGGTGTAGTGGTGTGTAGGTAGTGTAGGTAGGTGTAGATGTGTATGTATGTGTAGGTTGTAGTGTGGTAGGTAGTAAGTGTGTAGGTGTAGGTGTGTAGGTGTGTAGGTGTAGTGTAAAGGTGTGTAGGTGATGTGTATGTAGGTGTGATAGTGTAGGTGTATAGGTGAATGTAGGTAGGTAGGTGTATGTTAGGTGTTGGTAGGTTAGTGTAGGTGTAGTAATATGTAGTGTGTGTGTAGTGTTGTAGGTGTAGTGTGTTAAATTGTGTGTTAGGTAGTGTAGGTGTAGGTGTAGGTGTAAGTAATTTTAGGTATGTGTTATTGTAAAGTGTAGTGATGGTGATAGGTGTGTAGTGTAGTGTAGGTGTAGGTTTAGGTGTGTGTAGGGTAGTGTAGGTGTGTGATGTAGTGTTAGTGTGTATGTAGTGTGTGTGTAATGTTAGTGTAGTGTGGTATGTAGGATGTGTGTGTAGGTAGTGTAGTGTAGTGTAGTGTAGTAGTGTAATGTGAGGTGTGTGGTGTGTTAGGTGTATGTAATGTAGTGTGTAGGTGTAGATTGGTAGGTGTGTGTGTGTGTGGTGTGTAGTGTAGTGTTGTGTGTGTAGGTGTTGTAGTAGTGTGTTGTGTGTATGTAAAAGTGTGTGTGTATGTGTGTGTAGTGTAGGTAGTGTGTGTGTTAGTGTTAATGTGTGTAGGTGTGTATAGGTGTGTGTGTGTATGTGTAGGTGTGTAGGTGTGTAGGTGTAGGTGTGTAGTGTTGTGTGTGTAGGTGTGTAGGTAGGTGTAGGGTGGTGTAGGGTGTAGTGTTAGTGTGTGTAGGTGTTAGGTGTGTAGGTGTAGTGTTAGGTTGTAGGTGTGTGTGTGAGTGTAGGTGTGTAGTGTGTAGTGTATAGGTGTATGGTGTAGGTGTGTAGGTGTATGGTGTGTAGTGTAGTGTATGGGTGTAGGTGTGTAGTAGGTGTGGTGTGTAGTGTAGTAGGTGTGTATGGTGTGTAGGTGTGTTAGTGTGTAGGTGTGTATAGGTGTGTTATGTGTGTAGTGTATGGTGTGTAGTAGTGTTAGTGTAGTGTGTAGGTGTGTAGGTGTTAGTGTATTAGGTTGTAGTGTGTGTATGTAGTGTAGTGTGTAGTGTGGTGTGTATGGTGTAGTGTTAGGTGTGTGTGTAGTATAGTGTGTGTAGGTGTAGTAGTATGTGTGTGTATGTGGTTAGTGTAGGTGTTGTTAGGTTATGTAGGTTGTATGTGTGTTATGTGTGTGTAGTGTGTTAGGTGTGTAGTGTATGTGTATGTTTTATGTATAGTTTGTATGTGTATGGTGTAATTAGTGTAGTAGTAGTGTGTGTAGTGTGTAGTGTGTAGTGTTAGTGTGTAGGTGTATGTTTAGGTGTAGTGTGTGTTAAGGTGTGTAGGTGTAGTAGGTGTGTAGTGTAGGTTGTTGTAGGTGTAATTGTAGTGTTAGTGTAGTGTTTGTAGTGTTAGGTGTGTAGTGTAGTGTAGTGTGTGTGTATAGGTTGTAGTGATAGTGTGTGATTGTATATATTGGTATTGTGTAGTTGTATGTGTGTGTGTTAGGTGTAGTATGGTGTGATAGGTGTAGTTTAGGTGTGTAGTGTTTTGCAGGTGTGTCGGTGTGTAGGTTTGTAGATGTGTAGGTGTGTGTGCGGTAGGTCTGTATCAACTTATGAGATGTCTAGGATCACAGGAAATATCTGTTAACCTACACACTTTTCAAATTCTAAGTCGTAAAGATGGAGCTATCAATTTGAATTTTTTTGCTCGTATGAAAGGCATTGAATAACTGTTAAACCTTCAATTGTAAGCTGATTGGAGTACTAGAAATTGTATTTAAATAGAAAACTAGTCGTGTATAAATTGTGACTTTTACACAAGATTTTCGACTTGTATTCTACAGCAACAATAAAAGACGCATATACTTACACATAGTTTTAGCTTGTAACCGAACTGGAAGACCGAATGTCAAAATTTAAAAATCTCTAACAATTTAATAATATTCTGGCATTATACTTTAAGTATAGATGGAGAGAACGGTCACATGGTTAAGTGATCGGACTGGTAATGCAAGGAAGGAGGGTACTAACCCCCGACATAGAGCTTACTTTTTTTTTGTTGAAATTGATTTTAAATTTTATTTTAATATGCATTTACACTTAAAAAATGGCGTACATCTTCAACATTTGATAATTTTTAAGCGTCAGGACGGTTGACGTACTGGTACAATTTTCAAAGAGGAGCTTGAAGGACTTTAGCATTTTTACAGGACAGGTGCCGTACGTATACTGCACTAGTACTCATAACACTTAAGCGGACGCCGTAAATGTGCATCGGAAATATTGTCTTAGTGATACTAGCGTTGTACAGATACGGCAGTGCTGAAGACAATTTAGAGTGAAATTTTTCAAAACAAGGGTTCACACATAGTGAAACATTGCATTCGCTGCGCATAAAGCGAGGACCGTTTCTTTTTTCGACGTTGTGTTGTGGCACAAACGTGGCATGTTCTTTGTGTTCTGGATCCAGTTTATGAAACAGGGTTTGGGAAATGTCCCTCAATTGGTTGAAGTGGATTATCAACGCTGCATTATGCGTTTTGTTTCTTCAAAGGAATAGGACATTTTTCGAATATTTGTCCCACAACTCTTAATCGAAAATGTGAAAAAGTTGGTTTATTTCCCGCCATTCTAACGATTTCTCTGCACAGTCCACAAAAATTGCTTGCATGTCTATTTTGTCAACTGCACCCATTCTTAGATTATATTCAAAAACAATCACTGAAGCTTTAAAACACGATTACCAGTCTTTCCATTTACTTTTCCGGTTTCCTTGAGACATGGCTTTGAAGTTAACATGTGAACAAATATTTTACTATGCCACTTTACGGCTAGCCAGTTTTTAGTGCATTCACTCTCAACTTCTCCCTTTTCATTGGTTTACTAAATTCCTGGTAGCTTTTACAGTTCCACAACGTCCCGCGACTTGTTTTCGTAAATATTCAGATAGTTTTGAGATGGTATACCAGTTATCTACACACAAAATGTGCTTTTTAGTGTAGTATTCTTTCATAAGGGTATCAACAATCTGTGCAGATTTTCCCAAACTTTCCATTTTCTGATCTAAGATAGTTAGTTGAACCAGTGTATATTGTAAACCCCAAAATTAACCACGTTCTACGTCACAAATTTCAAAGAGTTTGGTTCCAAATCTTTGTCTTTTGTAAGAAATATATTGTTTAAAAGAAAGTCGACCCTTCCATAAAATTAAGCTTTCGTCAATACATAGGTTTTAAAATGGTTTAAAAATAAAGATAAATTTATTTTTTTATTAGATCGACTACAGGGCTAATTTTTCACAAAGCGCCATCTGACGGGTTTTCGCCAGTCGAAAAATAGAGGGAATACATTAGATCTACAATAGATCTCTGGAAAGCACTGATGAAAAAAATGGTGTTAGAATAAGATGATTGGTTTACCAGTAATCTTTAAAACTTGGTTTTCCAACAATACCCATAAGAATGCATAACCCCAATTCTACGACCTTCCACGTTGATTTCTCTCCATGTTGTTCCTTACTTTTTCTGCCATAAATATTTGTTTCTTTAGTAATCAAACTCATTAGGGCTTCATCGAAAAACTGAATGAAAGAATCTAGTCCACTAGAGGTTTGATTGAACAAATAATTATCGGTTACATCTGAGTGTGCGGTATCGAACTGAAGTATTTTTGGTGCAAATTCTCCATCAAATTTCCAAATAAACTACGTGGGTGTTTTTTTTTTAATTTTCTTAGGGAGTGGACCTTCACTGCCGTCATCGTCATTATGATCACCGTCTAAATCTCTTTACAACACGTACGGCTCTTCTTCATCGGAACAAATATAGTGCTCACTTTCACTAGGTTGATATCCATCTAATGAGGCATTGTCACTGCTGTTGACTCGATTCTTACTGCCAGATTATCCATTATTCTTTGCACTGCATATTCTAACTCACTTTGGGCAAGCTTTCGGCGCAAATTCAACTGCCAAATATTGAATAAGCATGTGCACTTTATAAACAATTAAAGGCGTATCTGAATGTAAACCAAACAAACAATAGACTACAACAAGCTACCAAAATACGGCGAAACAAGCAACATACAGAATATTTTAATAAGCACCTGCACTTAAAAACAATTAAACGCGTACATGTAAACGAAACAAATAATAGACTGACCGTCCACGTTATGAAAAGCACGTTCCGCGCGCCAATCTCAGATGACGTTACAGTACGGAAGCCGTCCCCCACCCTTGGATTCCCTGCGCGAATCAATCGGTCCGTTCCTAATGGGTTAAATACGAGGTATTAGAGATTATCTTACATCAACATTTGAATGTGCATCTCATTCACTATTAAAATATGTATTAAACAAAAAATGAAAATCATTAAGAAACTTTTTGTAATTGTTATCTTAGAGTAAAATTAAAGTGTTGAACGCATGTACAGGGTGGTTCTTTATCGATGTTTTCATATGGGAAGTACCCTTTGTATTACAGATAGACAAAAGTAATATGGGGTCCTTGTGCTCGATTTTGGTGTTAATTAAGATCTAATAGTCATAATCAAGATATCTCTGACCGTTATTGCGCAATTAGCCAAAATTGAAAAAATGGCGATTGTGAAAAACTTGAATAACTTTTTTATTTCTAAATGTATCGACAAACTGTAAAAACATTCTTAAGGCACTTTTTTAAGTAGAATCCGTTAGTGCATTCACATTTTTAATACCTCCTTAATTTAAAAAGATATGACATAAAGTTATATTTTTTATATGGAAACCATAGTTGGCTATGACATTTTTAAATGACTTTTTTTGTGGTTTTCAAAAATATATAACACTTCTTTTCTTAATTGATACGACGCGTAATGTAGCAGCAAAAAATTCCTAAAATAGAATTAAAGTGCGAATGTTTTCATTATCTAAATAACAATTAATTTTATAAGAAAAAGTGTAGAGGTATTTTTTAAAGAAAATGTAATTTTATATATCTTTTCTTTATAAGGTTTTTTAATATAACGCAAAGTAAGTCAAAAAATTAATTAAATATGAAAACGGTTATTCCGCATTATTGTTATCTAATAGAAGCGGACGACTTTGGAATTTTCGTAAGTTTACATTATATATTAATATTAATCTGACAGGAAGTTTTAAACGTCATTCTGGCGGATTATTTGTTTTTTTTTATAATGTTGCCTGTTTTCGTTATGAACGTATAAAAAAGAGGTTGTTGCATAGTTACCCTAAAAAAATTATAATTCAAATTTTCATTTCTTTTAATTTTTTAAGTTAGCATCTAGATGTCGATTAACCTTTGTCATACTTTGTCGTGTTTATTTAAATATTCAAGTATTTAGCTAGTTAAACTTCACTATACACTCTCCACATACAAACTTAAAAAAGCCTTTACAGCCAAACCTCTTTAAAGGCAAAGTTCACATGCATGTAGAAATCACAATATCAGTTAACAAAACAAAAGATGATCTGTCTTTTGCAACATAGAAAAAGTCAACGCACTTTTAACTCCCAACCTACGTATCCATATGCGGGTACAGAAGGTTATGCAATCGATTTTTTTTTCCTATCGCTAAATCGACTTATTAGCTCATTTTACAACTTTTGGCCAATTTTCGCCAAGATCGGCCATCATGTCTGTGTGGATGTATTCTATTATCCACCATAAGTCCAGAACGCAAATACCTGAGTACTTAAAATTTTGTATTCAAGTTTGTTTTCATTTGGCTCAGAGCTGGTTAGATTTTGAGAGAAATCCAGCGGCAGAGAGGGGGGTTTATTAAGAGCAGTTTTTGGATTTTTATCAAATATTTCTAAAGCAGCTGCATATTTCAGAGATATAAAAATACCTAGATATGGACCTTAAACGTATCGATTAATTTTGTTCTAAACAACTTTTTCATACGACGCGTAATTTAGCGGCAAAAAATTTAAGTGGTAGTTAAAATTATTTCATTACCTAAATAACGATTAATTTTATAAGAAAAAGTGTGGATGTATTTTTAAAGAAAATTTAATTTAACATAAATTTTCTTTATAAAGTTTTTTAATGTAAAGCGAAATAAATGTGAAAATTAAATAAATATGATTGAAAATGCTGAAGCTGTATTATCGATGTTTTTATAGAAGCGGACGGTTTTGGAATTTTTGTTACGTTATGTTAAGTATTAAACGTCATTCAGACATAGATTATTGTTTTTGTTTTTACAATGTTGCCTGTTTTCGTTATAAACGTATAAAAAAGAGGTTGCATAGTTATCCTAAAAAAATTGAAATTAAAGGTAGGTATTTCATTTTATTTAATTTCCACTTTGTTTAAAAATGCGTCGCATGACAATTATGAATATATTCCCTTGTAATAAACTCTTGACGTTTGTTAATAAAATTTACGTTTATTTAGGCAACTTAACATTCATTGCGTGCAGCGTGTGTTGCATATCATAGTTGCATTAAAACATGAATTTAATTATTGTAAAATTTCGTACGCATTTTGTCTGTACATTCAATCTATAAGTGTTCTTGCGCAATAGACCACCTTAGCGTCGTTTTGGTTGAGTTAAGGAGTGGTTATAGTCAGCCATTAGTTGCTTTATTAATTTTTTATCAAGTGCTGTATAATTTGTACGGTAAGTTTATTTTTGAAAAGCTATTATACAACAGTTTGAGATGATTGCTTTTTCAGGCACTTTTTATTCACTTCTACTTTACGTTTTACTTTATTTTATTTATCCGCATAATTACTTATCCAATTGCATTTTACCGTTAGTTACTTTACGGTATAATGGCGGTCAACCAACAATGACGCAATAACCTTTGTTAATATGAAGTGGAATTTTAAAATCCATTAAACCAGCAAAGAAATTGGGAATTGGGAATTTTAACACATTCGAATCCAATTTTATTTCTATTTATTTCCATGTAAAATTTACGCAGCGAAATTTTCCAAGCGCTGATTCAGCAAGCCACCATTTCGGAACCTACAGAAATACAGTATAATCAAAATAAGGTATTTTATTCCTATTAATAATTCCATAAATTAGTTTTACTTAAGTTAAACAATCGTTACTAACACTAGCTTTAAGATGTTGTCATTTATAATCAAAATTTAGGAAGTAAAATCGTTACTAACATTAGCTCTGTGATATTCTCATTTATAATAAAAATTAAGGTAGTAAATAAAGCTTATTATTGTCAATTTTTTTTAACTTTATTGTATTCATGGTTTACTTGTTTTTCCATAAAACGAGTTGGTGCCCTTTTATTTAATAATATAGTTGCAGGTTGAAGCAACATCAATTTGTAAAGCAAACTTATCTAGATATATATATATATATATATATATATATATATATATATATATATATATATATATTAAAGCCACATCTGATAAGATTTATGAACCCCGCCTATCTTAATCTCCGACTGAGCAAAAGGCACAAAACCTACTGGGTTATAACCAAACCTTTATCAGCTAAAATTGTAGCTTAAGTGGTTATAGTTACACCCCAAATAACATTATATTACCTTGTAGGTGTACCAACATATTTCTTTATTTGAAGATCATCCTTCATATCTTCAGGATTGGTCAATATGCAATGTAATGGATGCGCCAACGCAACGTGGAAAACATTTAGCTAGATTTCAAATTTTTCATTTAAATAATAATTTTTTTAGCCATTTTAGTTTGTGCTTATATTTGTTCAACGCGTTATTATGATTTGCAAACTTTGTGATATATGTATGGATATAAGTGGTGAATTCTACTAAAATATAAAATAAACGGTACTTATATTTATTCTTTTTTTAACTTTCTTTTGAACTTTTGCTTTTGCATTTGTAACATAAGCAAAATGTTGTAAAGCGTTGTAATCTATTTTATGCGTATATTAAAACATTTGAGTAAAATTGGAATTTCAGTAATTGTTCACCCATAGGTTGCGTTAAAACGTGTTTTAATTTTGTGTTTGTCTTAATTTAAGTTAGCATCCATATGTCTATTAACCTCTGGCAGACATGAAATTTTAAACGTCTGTTTGATATAGATTATTGTTTCTGTTTTTACAATGTTGTGTAATGCGCCCTTACTTTTAGCGCCAAATGTAATGACCCCTTCTTTCTCTACCAGGTGATCTACGTTTCGGTGCTACTTATGTAAGAATTGCGCCCTTCTGGTTTGGTAACCCAACGCGGTTTTACTTTGCCTCGGCTTTGCTCAATCGGGTTTATTTTATAAACGGGGTGTGGTTCGTAATAAGTACAGGATGGGCTTAACACTGTCACCTTAAATAAAAATTGTAAAGCATTTTTAACACGTATATTAGCAAATATTTACAATAAAATAAAATCAAACAAAGGTAATTAACAAAAGGTGTATCGGAGAATCTCTTGGTCCGTGTCCTGGGGTCACTGGGTACGAAGTCGCTTCTGTGAACAAAAGATAGTATTTTACATCTATTCCTTACCTAAGAGATACAAATTTAAGTTACGGTCCTGTATGTACAGTAGCGCGAGTGTTATGCTCGCTGCAGTGGTTGATCGAAGCGCCAGCGCAATGAACTTGAATCGTTTGAGAAAATCGATATCGTGTTTATACGTTAGTAACTCTGGAGCGCTGAAGCAAGGATGTTCTACTCCTGGAAGTAATACACGCGAAATGCACGTATACAAACGCGAGGTATTGGGACGATCTTTCTTTAATTATTACGGGTTTAATGCAGACAATTAGATTGTTTATCTAACTAAATGAATTACTGGTCTCTGTACTAAGTTTAATTATTGATAATTAAACAAGGGAACAAATACTTAATATTACTTTAATCGGTTTACGTAAAGATCTAATAATCTACGTACTCTTTAATTTATTTACAAACGTTCTCGCACCAGGTATTTACGATGGTTATATTGACTACTAATTTATACTATAGGTTATGGAGGTATTCCTCTGCAATTCAAAGACACCGTGTATGGTTATTACGTGTTATCTGTATGTAGTAAGTGTGTGAGTTTCGAGCGGGATTTCAGTAATGTCCAGAAGACGAAGGCGACGGCCTGTCTTTACTGTATATACTGAGAGAAAGGTCGTAGGTCTTTACAGCCCTGTAACAACCCTTCACCCTCAAGTGTTTTGCGAGATCCGGCGGGGTTACCCTGCGTTTCTCTAGGTATACTTTGTGGTGGAGAGTGACGATGGGATCTACCCTGCGTGCTACTCTAGGTGTTAGTGTAGTTGGTATTACGGCGGGGTTACCCTGCGTACTACTCTAGGTATACTTGGTGTAGTATAACTCCTGGAGCTCAGCCCGGAAGTATTTACGGTCTGTAGTGTTTGAGTGTAAATTGTCAGAATGTATAACTTTACAACTTACGTGTCTATTAAATAGCAGTACAGAATTGAACTTTAGGTTGCCCGATCGCGACGGACTCTTCGTCGACGAACAACAAGTCGGTGCTTACTCTAAGCAAACGGAACGGCTGCGGCTACTGGTTTCTGGAACGGTCAACGGTACGGTGGCGGTGCAGGATATCGGCTTAACTTGAATCTACGGAGATTCTACTTCTACTTACTGCAGGAGTACAGGAGTACCCTAGTATGCGCGTCGCGAGTTTATAAAGGTGCATCCGTGGGCGGCCTCGCGGCTACCGTGCGGGGAATGCCATTATGCGATTGGTTAAAATCGTTCTGACGTGCAGAAACTTACGGTTTCTTAGAACTACACGTCAGCGGTGATGAATAAATTATTCGTTGTGCAATATCGCGTAAACTTATGAAATCGTACATACAGGATGGTCCATACATAATTTATTCTAAAACATATAAGTACAAGACTCTGGTTCTTTACAGTTGTATATTTTCGTAATTTACTTATTATAAAAGACGTTTCATAATTATCCTTAAAAAATGTTTTTAAAATTATTTCATTTCTTTTAATTTCCATTTTGTGTGTTGGAAGGTCGTGTGGTGTTCCACATTATTGTAGAATTTTTTTGTACACCACAAGTAAATACTGTACGCACTTAAAATACTTGTCACAAAGTCTATTAATTAATCGGCGCTTGTTTATTCAAGAAACCCTTAATAATTGAATAAAAAAGGGTGTTAGTCAACAGCACTGGAACACTTTTAGATTTGAGGTCATCCTCAACACTTGTGTTTCGGATGTCAGGTACTTCCGAAACATAAGTTATTTGATCAAAGGCTCAATAAAAGATTAAACTCATAAATCGCTTTAATTTAGTTGTTCTGCATTTTAATATAGCTTCGTGTGTTTATAAGAAATGTATAGTTTTCTCCCCATGCAAGTTTTAGCACAAAACAGATATGCCGCAATTTTTTTTACTTAAAGCATATTTTACTTAAATAATAGTCAGATAATGTAATATGTTGTATTTTACTTTTGAAAATATAGTGAAGAGTATTTGCGTCTCAAGTAAGGGAGCGTGGCCTATCCATCTTTTGAATATTTAAGTGATTCAGACGCATCTTTTATGTTTTAAAGTGTATTACCCAACATTTTACGAAGGAAAGAAACCACACATTCACCGTTAGTAGCATCTTCAGCACATACAGCATAATGACGAACAGTTTTCTTGGTAGGGTACTTCACAATAATAAAATCAAAATAAAAAATGATGGTGCAGCGGTTATGATAAAATTATGAAAACTAATAGATGCTGAACATCAGTTATGCTTGACTCATGGTGTAAATTTAGCCATAACAGATGTTTTATATAAGACCAAAAGTACAAATATAAATGGGGACGCGGAAGGAGAAAGAAGAAATGATGATGATGATGATGGTGATATAGTTGAACAAGAATATAATGACTCCGGTGATGAGGTAGAAGGAGGGTGTATGGTTGGTGACGATGGTGTCATTATAGAGCATGAGTTCAGAGTTATTTCAGAAGATGAATTGAAATAAAATGCCGAAGAGATTCAAATCTGCTAAGGCTTCACTAAAGTTCATGGTAAATGCGCTGTCTGAACAAGAACGTTCAATTTGCTTGGAATTGCTAAATGCATTAAAACTTCGAATTTCGCAAAGAATTACAGATACATCACAAATACTGCAGTACCTGTAAAGTGGACATCAAGAAGAAAATGAGATACTGCAACGCATAACTAAAGTATCCCTAACGAAGCGCATTGTTTCATTAAGCAAACGACTCTCACTTGCAGCTGCACAAGAAGAAGCACTACTAGTCGAAGATCTACAAGAACCATCCTGTTCATCATCAGATGCAGAAGTAATCATTGTACCACCACAAGAATCCTCTAGTCCTCCATCTCCATCTGATCGCGATATACTAAAAAGGAAATTGCAGGAAGCCATAAAGGAGCCGTTGTCAACAGCTCCAAAACCAAAATAATTTTCTTTTGAATAATTAAAGAAGAAATGTCGTATTTCGACAAAACTGGAAAAAGAGGGATATATTTGAATGAGGTATATACATACTTACTAACAATCCCTCCGACAAGTGTGGAGTCGGAAAAAGCATTTTCACCGGCAGGTTTGATTTGTACTAAAATTCGTTCACCCCTTAACGACGAAACTATTGACAGTCTGTGTTTCTTAAAGGCATACTTCAATAGAAATAGAATAAAATAAAATATTCTAATTGTTTTCATAGTGAATATATTTATTTTTAATATTCAGAGTTTATTTTCGTTACTTTGCTTGTTCATTTCAAGTTTTATAGTGTAATAAGTAAAATTTGCGTTTCAGCAGTAAAAAATCTGATGGGTGCAACACATGACTTCACAATACAATGTAATAAATAATTTAAACAAGCAAGTAAAATTTAAAGAATTTGATGTGTTTTATAACTAGTGTACTGTTTTTTTTGCCACTAAAAATTTTGTACAGTTTTTCTAAATTGTTTTATTAAAAAAATCGTAATACTTCGACAGAAACAATGAAATATGACGACCAAGACAC
The DNA here is from genome assembly GCA_036346205.1 of Vesta saturnalis. Lineage (NCBI taxonomy): Eukaryota > Metazoa > Arthropoda > Insecta > Coleoptera > Lampyridae > Vesta > Vesta saturnalis. The sequence goes on along the minus strand of JARFJB010002192.1, from coordinate 551,040 downwards.
ATTATCTTAAATTTAAGTTATTATTTAAATAATACCTATCAAGCTTGACGTAACAAACAAAAATGGTCACGATCGAGAGTGAAAATTTTTGACCAAAGAGCCAAAAATTTGTTTACAAAAAATCATCTGAAATGGTCAGAAATGGCTCAAAACGATTAAACATGCAAAAGAAATTTTCGAAAAATTTTGACCAAAGGGCCAAAAGTTTTTCCCCAAAAAATAATCTCAAATGGTCAGAAATGGTCTAAAACGTGTAAAAATCCAAAAAACAATTGCGAAAATTTTTGACCAAAGGACGAAAAATTTTTTTTTCCAAAAATCGTATCAAATGGCCAGAAATGCCTTAACACGTCAAATAATATAAGATTAAAAAAACCTCATACATTACGCGCCTTGAGTGCGAGACGCCGAGACGTCAACAAAACGCGCTGCCACTGCTCCACCGGAGAAGTTCACGAACAAACGAAAAACTTGGTAGATATTCAGTTCTAGGATGGTTCACTTAGTTGCCTACGTAAAGACGTGCCGGTTTGCTACGAATAGAGGTTCGTATTTATACACTCTATAAATAGTCGAAATCTGGAATTCCAGATTTCGCTCATCATTCCGCCTACTCATGGATCCGAACCTGGGTACCGAATTTCATGACGATCGGATTATCTTTGTGGACGCTATCGGGCTGGAACGCATACAGACAGACATACATTTTGAAACTTTCATGCTTGAACCTCTTTTTTTCCAACTTACGATAAAGCAATTTTTAAGTATGGTAGTTCATTTTAAAGGAAAGTTCTGCACTCTAAATTTCGGCGACCGGTTACAAAAAAGTCAATACCGGTATCAATAGTGGATTCCGGGATGCACATGGGCTGAATACCGAAAACTGGTATTCAAAATTTCTTCCGGTATTGTAGGCCCTAACCCCGGTCTAGACAAATGCGTCAAATTTGGTTGTACTCGCTATTTAAGTTTTTGTTTTATTTCTACCGAAAAAAATTTATATTGATCCCTCTTGCTTCTTATCCAACTCTACTACTACCAAGAATCACAGGTATTTAATCATCTATTAAATTTGAATACAACTTAAGTTAACTCCACGCTTAGAGACAGTGCGTTCTGGCATAGGTATATCTATGATGTTTGTTGAAGGAAAATAACATAAAATACTTCTTAGATTTTTAAAACTATGTTCACACGGATATTACTTTTACGTTTGAAAAGTCTGTTAAGAACACCGTACCTTTTGTAGTTGAATCTATATTTATTAATAGTGGAAGTATACAATGTAGTGTTTTTGGTAAATATAACTATACTTACAATATAATCCCTTTTTTAATATTAATCATTACCAACACAAAATGCCGCTAACCATTTATTAATATACCATGTTCCTAATGTTCCTATGAGTGACTACAACGGAGTATTGATCAACATTTAATCAATCGCTAAGAATAATGGTATCCCAGTATACATAATTAACATAGTCCTTTATAAATGTATTACATTTCGCTATCTTAAAACTGCTGCAGGTTTCACCCCTATCTCTTCCACCTACAGAAACTCCTCTATAAGAACCAAGTTATTTAAACGTTTCCATCCCTTTCATGTTCTGAGTAGCTTCAAAACCATCTTTGTTAGTATTACTGACCCTATTCCTAAACTTGATAAAACTGGCATCTATAAAATAGAATGGTAGCCAAATTTGCAATTCTGTTTATGTAAGGCCACAGATGTATACACACTACAGATAGCTCATCATATGTTAAACATTGGCTACGGTGATTTGGATTTAAGCGTCTCGCGACTTAAATGCAAACCAAAAATACACCAACAATATTTATGTTATATTCTAATTCTAACTACAGATGTCCTCTCGAAACTTAAAATATACCAACTTACAGAAATCTATAATGATTGACGCACTTACCACAGGTACGCTCAAAATATCTAGTTGCCTCTGTTTATTGTTGAAACACTGGCGCTTAATACAATATCAACAAGGTCACGTATGGTTATAAAAATATTTGTTTAGGGCTCTTTATTACAAATGTCTAGAGATTGCAAGTATAGACTTAATAAATTTGCCGCCAATTAATATCCAGGATTTGAGTTCTTTCATGTTATTTAATAGTAAAAGCACAAAAAATAAGTTTAATTCTTATATCTGTGATTCAATGTAAAAATCGTAATTCAACAGATTTTTCCAAATGTGCAGAAAAGAAAGTTTTTTTTAAATGAAGCAAAACGTATAAAATAGTTATTTGTTATACAAGACGATAAAATACAATTTTATTCATGGGCGACGAAGGAGCGAATGAATTAATTTTCACGAGTCGTGTATAAAATTCTATTCTTTTCTACAGCAAATTTTTAACGAAAAATTAAAGGAATATTAATTGAGTTAGTCACGTTTTAAAATCTCAGTAGTATGCGTTGCTAGGGTTGACACTGAATAAAACAAAATTTTGTTTATCAGAATTTGTGGTTTATTCTATAATTGGGAGACCGATTTCAAACAAGAAAAACTTCCCCCAGATGTGGAAGAACAAGTAATGGAGGCAGTAGGTAAACTATTGTCCCAAAAATCGTGGTTGATATACCAAAAAGAATATGCGTGCTTTCAAAGGTGGAAAAGCGTAAAGAATACAAATAATGTGACCGAAAAGGTACTTCTGGCATAGTTTTTGGAAAAGGCAAAGAAAGTGAAACCATCAACATTGTGGTCGTATTACTCGATGATAAAGTCTACTGCTAGTGAATGAAAATTGTGATATTTCAAAGTAAATAATATGTCAAGTGTATGTGCTCTCTGTCAAATAATTACACATAATGTTGTCAGATACAGCAGACTGAGCAAGCTGAGTGATGGTTATAAATCTAAAAGTCCAATGTATTTGAATGGGATGATGTTATAATATTTTTAAAAGAAGCTTCAGATGACGACTATCTGTTTGTGAAGGTAAAACATTTAAAAAGGGTGACTTCATAATTTGGATTTTAAATTACAGGTTGTTGCAGTACTCAGTTTGTTTGGAGCGTGTCGGTCCAATGAATTGTACAAGCTAGGAAGTTCTAATGTTGATGATCGAAAATCTGTCATAACCGTCTCAGTTATTGACACAAAACCTAGATCACTTATTTCACATCACTGATAAGGAATGTGGTGTAAGTCTTTTGAATATTGTGAGAAAATACGTAGCTTTACGTCCTAAAAACGTGCCTCACCAACAGTTCTTCATCAATTATCGACAGAGAAAGTGTATAGTTCAACCTGTGGGGATAAATACCTTGTATTTATATTCCTAAGAAAATTGCCGATTTTTTTAAATTACCGAATTCAGAAATGTATACTGACCATTGTTTTCGCCGGTCTGCAGCCACAATGCTGGCAAATTCTGGTGCTGACTTGATGGCTGTAAAGCGTACCGGGAGATGGAAGTCATCTTCCGTCGCCGAAACTTATATAGAAACTCAGTAGCGAAAAAAATTGATGTATCAAAGAAAATACTGTGCGGAATAGAAAGTTCATGTAACTATACGTCGCCTGTAAGTTTTTCACATGAAACAGGTTCTGTTCCAAGTTTTGATATTTCTGGAAATGTAAATTGCAATATTGAAGTTATTATTAATGCAAATAGAAATGAAAAATAAGTTGTATATTTATATAAATAGAAATTAAAATACTTTATCTACTCTTGCTGTTAAAGTTCAACTTTATCTACCCTTGCGGTTAAAGTGAAACTTGATCTATTGATTTGGGTTATTCAAAGCACACTTTAACAATTGCTATAGAACAAAGATAATTTTATGTCATTATATTTCAAATATTATTTTTGGCATGTCGGCGCCACGGGTAGCTTGAATGAAGCACCAAGTGGTGCAAAGTTTGCGGTTTATCACCATCGTGACATCGAGTAACGATTTAACATATCCCCTGTGTTAATTATGGCAAATAAGAAATCGGTTATCCATTTTCATTAACTGTAAGCCTCATGTACACGTGCGCGATGAGATCTTCCAGTGTCGGATATTCTATTGCGAAGTGTATGAGCATAAATGAGCGTGGTTATACAAGTGTCCGAAGTAGTGTGAAAACAAAACTACAGCTGCATATCCGTCGGACGACGGGCTCATGTGAAAATATACCTACCCTGTACTTCCAAGAAACCAGTATCGGTCAGAAGATCACCATAAAGGTTTACGAGCCATATTTTTTATAATCCCTTACTTCTGACAAATTGCACGTTTGCGGATGATTAGGTATGGTAGACCGAAGTGAAATGGAAATAGGTAACAATACACAAAACATTTTTTTGCAAGGGAAGGGAATGGTAGCTGTGGATTGGTAGTTTATTAAGTTGTAAACAACTTATTTACGGACTATTTTTTATTATGCAAAATCTGCATATTTCCGGAAAATATAGGTGTGTGTGTTACATCTAATATTATAATTCTCTACCAGAGCAAATTAAAAAACTATGTATCGCATACTTATTGTATTTAAAGGCAAATTGCATTTTTTACTAAGTTTTTTATGATTTCCATGCGTCATCAACAAAATGTTCTTTTGGTTTAGATTTTGGAACGTTGAGAATTTTGAATCTGTAACACAGATGCATACATCTGTGGTGTAACTTGCATGAATAAGATTTGCTGATCATCGTTCAATTTCTAATATTAGATTACTGCAATAACTGTCGGTAACGTAATACGAGTATGTCACAAAAATCGCAAAATATGTATAATACAATCATGATCTATTAAATCTCAAGTTCAGAACCATCAGGAAAACTGCCTCCTATATCAAGATTATGTACCTACACCGGAGATTAAAAAATTCAATGTACTTTGTACTAGCTACAAGAGTGCATTTTAGGTTACCAAATTTCCCTATGTCATGAGCTATCTGCAGTGTATATACATCTGTGGTAAGGCTCACTAATAGGAGTATTAAGACTAGGTTAGACTATAAATATGTTATATTATACGTAATAATACTTATTAGATAATAATATTTACTATTATTTAACGGAAACATATGAATATGTAACTACTTAACACTGATTTATAATAAAAACTATATTAACTGTATTTTATTCGATTATATAATTATTTCATTAATCAATTATTTGATTATCGATTAATAAAAAATTCAATTATTTTCGGTAATCGATTAGCAGTTATTCGTACTTATAATCGCCGACACTAACAATAGACGATTTGATGTATTTCTTCAAATAATAAACTTAGTTCTAAACGTCTCACCATAAAAAGATTTAAACTTTTTAGTCTGCACATTTTAGTAATTTATTTAGACTCTGGAAGGATTTCAAGAAAATTATTCATGCTATTATCAAATGTAAACATATAATACAATACTAATGTAATAAATACCTGTTAAAACTTTACTAAACCCAAAAGTCATTAAATGTTAACGGTGACATCACATCACATAGTTGTGTTACAAACCAAAGCGGAACATTGATTTTGAAAGAAGAATTTAATTTGTAACATAGATACATTTCGCCCTTTCTTCGTTATACAGTGTTGTAACCAGCCTTTGAGTGACCAGTATTGAGCTCTTCATAGTTTTAATTCAGGAATTTAGATTAAATGGTCGATACAGATACTTCTTAAAATAAAATTGAAAGATCAAAGTATCAAGAATATAACAGAAAAAAATTGTTTGATTTGGACAATCGCTGATTCTTAATTAAGGTTGATTGTATATCTTTTAATCGAACATAAATTTTTTTGAACGATTCAACATACAAAATTTATTGTATTTTATTGACTCATATTGCACGTTATATTTCGGACATATTTTAACTAAAATGCGCTACTTATGGTATTCTTAACTATACAATAATTCTTTACAACATAGGTTGTTAATTTTTGCATCCCTATCGACAGTATAATTTTAATAATCACGATTGTAGCATTTTTAACACAAAACTGCTTAATCCGAATGAATATAATATTATATAAACTACTGCAAATACCTTGAAAATTAAATCTATATACGCGAATATATAATACC